>BQNB010081433.1:0-18874 GCA_026074375.1 Tanacetum coccineum
TTGCTTGTTTTTGACTGTTTTCTTGTGATTTTTGATATATCCGTACCTGCACACACAAAACACAAATACAAGCATATTTTTGCCATTTTTGGTCTGTTTTGGGTTTAATTAGGTTATTTTAGGTACAAACGGATATGTGTATTCTACACTTATCACCAACCTATCATTCCTAAGCTTGTATTATGATATCCAATATACTACAAGGTTCTTTCATGTGTTCGGTTGTAAATGTTATCTTCTCAAAGGTTATAATGATGTTGGCAAGCTCAAGGCTAAAGGGGATATTGAAGTGTTTGTTGGATATTCAAAAGAATCTATTGCATTTAGAATTTACAATAAGCGTACTCAAAAGATACATGAGAGCGTGAATGTGAATTTTGATAAGATCTCTAAAACGGCTTCCAAACAATTTAGTTTAGAACTCGATTTATCTAATTTAAACGAAACGGACAAGTCTTTAAATCCAATGGTTTCACAAGTTTCAGACACTTCAAAGAAAGATTTGGAAGATTTATTTCATGAATTTCGATGAGTATTTTGATACTTCAAAGATAACAAAATCTCCAACAACGAATGTTGAAACTTCCAACGAAGAAATTTCTCCGTCTGAAGAAGAAGTTTTTCATGATATTTTTGAATCATTTCAATAGGAATCTTCTTCATCTTCATTGAATGATGTTGTTCAACAAAGTTCAAAATAAGTTACGGCTCCTTCCTCAAATACTCAATTGGTTTCAAATGAAATTGGTCCTAATGTGGATGAAGCAAGTACATCACACAATGTGTTTAATGAACGATTGGGGGATGCTTACTTTGATGCAAGTACGATGTTTCATGAATCGTCCAATGTTCATACGTTCTATTAACCTTACTCACATGAGAAAAAGTAGACAAAGGATCATCCACTTCATAAGATAATCGGTGATCCAAAATCAAGTGTTCGTACAAGAGGTCAAATAGCAAATTCATGTTTGTTTTCATGTTTGCTAAGTAGTATTGAGCTTGCTAACGTAGCTGAAGCTTTGAAAGATGCTAATTGGGATAGTGCAATGCAAGAAGTACTCGATTAATTTATGAGATTGAAAGTTTGGAGATTAGTTCCTCGACCCAAAGGCAAGACTATCACTAATACCAATCAGTTTGGTTATCCAAAACAAAGCAAGGCTTGTAGCTCAAGGATATCGTTAAGAAAAATGCATTGATTATGATGAGACGTTTACTCTAGTTACTAGAATTGAGGCTATTCGCTTATTTCTTACATAAGCTGCTTCAAAGAATTTCACGGTCTTTTAAATAGACGTGAAGACGTCGTTTCTATATGAAATTTTTAAAGAGAAAGTGTATTTTGGTCAACCTTCAGGTTTTGTCAGCAAAAAGTATCCAAATCATGTGTATTCTCTCAACAAAGCTTTGTACGGTTTGAGACAAGCACCTCGGGCATGGTACGATGTTCTTTTAAAAAATTTGATTGATAGTGGTTTTCAAAAAGGTTCAATCGATACTACTCTTTTCATTAAAAAGAAGGGTAAACATATAATGTTGATTTAAATATATATTGATGACATTATATTTGGCTCAACGAATCCAAAATATTGCATGGAATTTTCAGAATTAATGGTAAAACATTTTGAAATGAGTGTGATGGGAGAAATGAAATTCTTTATAGGGCTTCAAGTAAATCAATTTTCAAATGGGATTTTCATAAATCAATCCAAGTGCATTCGTGATCTTTTGAAATGATTTGGAATAGAAAATTATGATATGGATCTCACTCCCATGGTTGAACAAGCTAAACTCAAACTTGATTTAGTTGAAAACCAGTTGATCATACTGATTATCATAGCATGATTGGATCGTTAATGTACCTTACTTTGGGTAGTCCATATATAATGTTTGCAACATGTATGCGTACTAGATATCAAGCAAACCCAAATGAACATCATGTGTCAGCCGTTAAAGGATCTTTCGATATCTCAAAGGCACTATGAATTTAGTCCTTTAGTATTCAAAAGATTCTGGCTTTGATCTAACCGCATATTCCGACGCAGAATATGTAGGATGTCACTTAGATCAAAAGAGTACATCTAGTTGTGTTCAATTTTTAGGTGAAAAGTTGGTGTGTTTGTCGTCAATGAAGCAGAATTGCGTGTCTATTTCTACAGCAAAAGCTGAATATGTTGTTGTTTCTGGCTGTTGTGCTCAAGTGATGTAGATGCGTACTTAATTAACTCACTATGGCTTCTTCTATGACAAAGTACCGATTTACTGTAACTCAAAGTGTGCAATTGCTATCTCGTGCAATCCGGTGCAACACACTCGAACCAAGCACATTGATGTGAGGTATCACTTTATCAAGGATTGTTAGGTCGATAAAGTATTGAATCACACTTGAATATGGTTTAACAATAGTAGAGATAATAAGAAAGGAAGCGAGACTTTCACAATTTTCAATTTTTAAAAAAATATAGAATGAGGGAGAGAAGAGAGTTTACAAAATGTCAAGCTTAATACCCCTTCACTAATGAAGGGGTATTTATAGAGATGAGAATCTTTATCCTTTATTCCTTCTACTCTACCCTACCTACTTATGTTAAGTGAGATATTTTTAATTAATCTCACTTAACTTTTGTAACGCCCCGACCCAGAAGGGTAGAAGTATTACAAATATGGTGTGACATCAAAAGCATACACAATCATAACACAAGCATAAACAGCGGAAGTCTTAAATAATTAACCAAAGGAAATAAGTCAACATGACTTAAGGTACATAAGTTCTCAAAGGATAAACATATCCAAACGAAATAACAAATGTCTTGAAAGGAAACAATTCATATATCAAAGGTAAGATCTCTAGGGTAGTCCACACTCAGCACTCATAACCCAAAAGCAACCCCAGCTCCTAGCTTAGATACCTGCCGCAGGAAAAGAAAGTGCGGCTGAGCTTACAAAGCCCAGTGAACAGATATATATAATCGAATGCAAAAGATAACGGAAATCAAAGGATATGATACAAAGGTACAAAGGATATCACAAGACATGATCAAAGGGATACAAATATAAGATAAGACAAATCAGAATATCAAATCATAGGGTAAGGTAAGATGAATCAGAAAATCAAATTAGGTTAAGTTCAATCACCAAGCCCAAACAAATCATATCAAAGTGACCATGGAGTCATGAGCTCCAAAGTCTGTTGTGAAAGACGTGGATTGCACCCAATCATCAGTCACCAAATATCCAAATATCATAATGTCATAATCCATCGAATACAAAACAAATCTAGGATGCATCCATACGCCCCTTAAACAAATAATAATCTTCATAGTGCACATATAATATCAAATGGGGGACGGTGTGAGAAATCACTCACCCACACATGAGTCATGCCAAAGGTGCATCAATGACACGGCCATGTTACCTTCATGGCTAGGAAACAAATAGTGGCTTGGTTCTCAAACTGAAGGGTTCAAAGCAAAGTCATATCAAAGTTCATTTCAAAGGGATCATAGCAAAGGTTCAATGTCAAAGGTTCAAATATCAAAGGTAGCATAGCAGGGTTCAAATGGAACATAATGACAGATCATATAAGAGAACCAAAATAAAAGGCTCAGAGCAAATGTAGCAAATCACATAAGAAGGGAACATAATAACAGATCATATAAGAAAGCCAAAATACAAGGCTCAGTAGCAAATTTTCTCAAAATCACATAAAAATCAAGATAGAGAGGAATATGTCATGAGAAACCTTAACATAAAGGTCAGAATATCTGTACCTTATTCCGAAGCAAAGCAAAATCAAAGAAACACCACAGGAATAAACAGAATCCTCCTCTGTCCGATACCTAAGGAAATGATGAATTCGAGTTACAAACCATTCATTAAGTTATACTTTCTATTTTAGAAACTTTTCCAATCTTTTAGAAACTTTCCATTTTATGCAACTTTTCTATTTTTAGTAAATAAAAAAAAAAAAAACTTTCCATTTATAGTAACATTTCTAATTTTAGAAAACTTTCCCATTTTTAGAAACTTTCTAGATTTTTAGAAACTTTCCATTTTAGTAACTTTCTATTTTTAGAAACTTTCCATTTTTAAAGTACTTTCTATTTTTAGAAACTTTCCATTTTTAGTAACTTTTCATCATTTGGATTCTAAAGTATTTTATAATAGCTTAGGACTTAATATGCCAACCTTACAAGTTTATGGGTTAAATAAGACAACTTCCATATTTTAGGTTTAATATGCAAAACAACAAATATTTCAAAGGTTAAAAGTGTAAATATCAAAGTTCTTATTTTATTCAGATTATACTTCCATTTTTATGTATTTACATGTCAAACCTTAATTTTTACATAATTTACATATTTAGTCCTTTTGGTTTATTAATTACTTAAACATTATCTTTAATTATCCATAATTACAAAACAAGCCCTTATAGATTCAAATATGGCAAAATCATACTTTATACATTAAATACCAACCAAACCTTATACTTTTCAGAATTTACAATTTTAAAGTCCCTCGATTTTAATTAATTAAATTTCTAATTACTAATTATATAAATTACCAATTTAAATTCCAAAATAATATCAAAATGACATTTTATACCCCCCAACTTATTTTATACAGAATATACTAAGTATAATAACATGTCTAAAATAGACTCCATAGTTTCAGAATTTACAAAACAAGTCCTTATACTCTTATATCACAAATCGGTAAACAATTTAATTCACAAAACCCTAATCAAATTTTCCCCAATCACAAACACAATTATTTACCAATCATTGGGAATAAGGGTTACAGCCACCTGGAAAAATAACAAAACCCTAAACCTAAATCATTTAACCATTTCTTTCCCTTTCCTCTATTTTCGAATTCGGTAATCACCATTACATCTTCCAATAATCATTAGAATCATGTATAAATTTATTACAAACAAATTTTCTGAGTTATATAGATATGAACACCCCAGAAAAATATAAAATAAATTTACCATATTTTATATGTCGATTTAATTTTCATTTCTAAATTAGGGTTTTGAATATGTTTCAATTTATAAAATCGAAATAAAGTGCATGGATATTTTTCTCAGGTTTATAACATGTTAATATGATGAAATATAAGTTATAAAATTACCTTTGATGGCCTTTGATGATTTATTATTTTATGCCTCGGTATAGCATTTCGAACCAAAATGATTACCAAAATCGAATCAATCACTTCCCAAGCTTCCCACTATTTTTCCCACACTCCTTAGCCTTCAAATGATCTTAGAAAAATTCGTCCTTGCCTTGGAAAATTCGTTTGCCGTCACTTTGGTATTTTAGGGTTTTGGTGCATTTGTTTTTAATGATCAACAAAAAAAAATGAAATAAAAAGATGTTAAAACTTATTTGACACGCTGAGACCTATGGGCTTTAAAAAAGGTGTTAAATCATATTAATTTTTTTCATAATTATTTTAATTTTATCCACATTTAATTAATTAATTTGTAAAGTATAAGTTAATTAAATCACATAAATAAAATTCGCACATATCCTAATAATAATTTTAATATTCAATGTATACATAAAGTATTTGATCTTAACAAAAATTTTCATAATTGCCAATATATTGTATTTTACATAATTTCAACATATAAATGAATTTTAATTTAAGCTTTAATGATTTTTCTTTCATAGGTGTAATATTGGTATTTTACCCTTTGTTGAGATTTTTAGGTTTTACAACTTCTTCCCCTCTAAAAAAAAATTTTCGTCCTCGAAAATTGAAATGAACCGGAATGAAAACGAAATGAGAACGAAACGAAAACATACCGAACTAGACAAAGAAATGAGGATAACTAGCTCGCATAGACTCTTCGGTCTCCCAGGTAGCCTCACGCTCTGGGTGATTCTTCCAAAGAATCTTCACAAAAGGAATGACTTTATTTCTCATGACTCTCTCTTGACGATCCAGAATGGATTCAGGTTCCTCGGACAAAGACATATCAGGCTGAATCTGATCAAAAGGATAAGATGCGACATGCAATGGATGATAATGGTATCCCCTCAAAAGAGATACATGAAAGACATCGTGAACGTGCGATAACTGCGGAGGAAGAGCCAAACGATACGAAACCTCTCCAATACGTTCCAAAAATCTCAAATGGACCAATGAATCGAGGACTGAGCTTGCCCTTGATCCCAAAACGTTTAACTCCTCTGAATGGCGAAACTTTCAAAAATAACATGAACTCTCCAACTTGAAACTCTAAGTCACGTCGATGCTTATCAGCATAACTCTTCTGTCGCGATCTAGCCTCTTTCAATTTCTCTTTAGCAACAGCCACCTTCTCATTAGTAATCTCGATAAGCTCCGGACCTTCAATCAAACGCTCACCTACTTCATCCCAGCAAATAGGTGCTCGACATTTTCTACCATACAAAAGCTCGAAAGGTGCAGCCTTGATGCTAGCATGCCAACTATTATTGTAGGCAAACTCCACCAAGCACAAATATTCATCCCAACTACCTGTCCATTCTAAAGCACAAGCCCTCAACATATCTTCCAAGGTCTGAATGGTCCTCTCTGACTGACCATCGGTCTGAGGATGAAATGCTGTACTGAACTTAAGACGAGTTCCCCAAGCTTTCTGTAATCCTTTCCAAAAATGAGACGTAAACTTCGGATCTCTGTCGGACACAATTTAAAGTCGGAGTACCATGCCTCTAACGATTTCCTGTCGAAAAATCTCCGCCAATTTACTAATACCATAGTTTTCTTTCGAATGGTTAAAGAAATGAGCAGACATGGTTAGCCGATCAACCCCACCACCCAAATCCATCATGTCTTTTTCCTGAGTAGTAGGACAAACCATAACGAAGTTCCATGAAATCTCATCTATTTTCCACATAGAATCACCAACGGCTGTAACAAAAAACCACTAGCACTCGATGTTCCAATTTTGACCTGATGACTAAGTCATACACTTGGATACCAACGTAAGCCACATCTTTGTTTCAAGCCATTCCACCAAAAGTCTGTTTCAAATCTCTTCACATTTGGTTAAAAAAAAAAAAAAAAAAAAAAAATAAAAAAAAGAAAGAAAAAAAAAAGAAAAAAAAAAAAAAAAAAAAAAGAAAAAAAAAAATATAAAAAAAAAAAAAAAAAAAAAAAGAACCTGATGAATAGTAAAAGGAGAACAATGAGCTTTTCCATCATAACCTTCTCGCGAAGTGCCTGATCATTAGGAACACATAGCCTATCTTCAAACCACACAACACCGTCATCATCAACACTGAACTCAGTATGTTTACCGTCTTCAACATTCTGCACAATAGCCCACAACTCACCGTCGTCCCTTTGAGCTTCTTTGATCTGTAGCATGAGGTTAGACTCTATCCTCATACTCGCCCCATAGCACCAGAACTCGTACACATGCTCAACATCAACGCTCTAAATCATAATGATCCTGGAGTCAAAACTGCTATCATCCCAGATTTTCGACTAAGTGCGTCGGCAACCACATTAGCCTTGCTCGGATGGTACTGGATGTTAGTGTCATAATCTTTCAGAAGTTCCAACCATCTTCTCTGTCTCATGTTAAGTTCTCGCTGAGTAAAAATATACTTGAGACTCTTATGATCTGTAAAAATATCACAAGCTTCACCATACAGATAGTGTCTCCAGATTTTTAATGCAAAAACACACGGCAGCAACTCCATGGATCATGGTTGGACTAATTTTACTTCATAAGGCTTCAGTTGCCTTGAAGCGTAGGCGATCACCTTCCCATGTTGCATCAAAACACAACCCAAACCTTTCTTCGATGCATCACTGTATATCTGAAAACCACCAGAACCTGATGGAAGAGTCAATATCAGAGCAGACACCAATCTCCGTTTCAATTCCTCAAAACTCTCCTGACGCTCATCCGTCCACACAAACTTCTCACCCTTTCTCATCAGCTGGGTAAGAGGTAAACTTAATCGGGAGAAACCCTCAACAAAACGTCGGTAATAGCCAGCAAGCCCCAGAAAACTTCTCACCTCCGTCACCGTAGTAGGTCTCGGCCATTTGGTGATAGCTTCAACCTTTGATGGATCCATAATGATGCCGTCTGCAGATACAATATGACCAAGGAACGCGACTTGCTGTAACCAGAACTCGCACTTCAAAAACTTCGCATATAACTTCTTCTGTCTAAGAATCTCAATACAAACCCGTTAGATGTTGTTCATGCTCTTCTTCAGACTTGAAGTACACAAAGGATGTCGTCGATGAAGAACAAATAACGAATAATCAAGTACTCGTTGGAAAATACGGTTCATCAAATCCATAAACACGGCAGGAGCATTCATCAGACCGAAGGGCATAACCAAGAATTCGTAGTGGCCATAACGCGTACGAAAAGCAGTCTTAGAAATATCCTGTTCTCTCACACGAAGCTGATGATAACCAGATCGCAGATCAATCTTAGAAAAATATTTAGCCCCTTGCAATTGGTCAAACAAATCGTCGATTCGCGGAAGAGGATAGCGGTTACGAATTGTAATACGGTTGAGTTCGCGGTAATCAATACACAAACGCATGCTCCCATCCTTCTTCTTAACAAATAAGACCGGTGCACCCCACGGTGAAACACTGGGTCTAATAAAGCCATTCTCCAACATCTCCTGTAACTGTTCTTTTAATTCCTTCAATTCAACAGGTGCCATACGATATGGAGCCTTTGAGATAGGTTCAGCACCGGGAATTAACTCAATGCCAAATTCAATCTCTCTAGCCGGCGGAAGTCCAGGAAGTTCATCGGGAAAAACATCAGCGAATTCACGAACAACAGAAAGATTTTCAATATTAGGACTCTCCAAAGATGTGTCCATAACAGAAGCCAGAAAACCTTGGCACCCATGAGAAATCAAGGTACGTGCCTTCTAACAGATATTGAGCTACGGACTTAAGCGGTGAGGAACCATGATAAACAAATTCAGGTTGGCGAACGTTACCAAAGATCACAGTCCTAGCATAGCAGTCAATGGTAGCTCGATGAGAAGCCAACCAATCCATGCCAAGAATCACATCAAAGTCGAGCATATGGATAGGAAGTAAATTCGCAGGACGAATACGATCATCAAAACGGAGAGGACAATTAACATATTCATGGTCAATGAGCATATGGTTCTTCATTGGGGTTGAAATGATTATACGTTCGATTAATGGTGTAGGATTCATATTAAGTTTCTTA
The DNA here is from genome assembly GCA_026074375.1 of Tanacetum coccineum. Lineage (NCBI taxonomy): Eukaryota > Viridiplantae > Streptophyta > Magnoliopsida > Asterales > Asteraceae > Tanacetum > Tanacetum coccineum. The sequence continues at coordinate 9,230 of BQNB010081433.1, forward strand.
GCAAAAGTGGTAGATATAATAGAATGTGTAGCCCCAGTATCAAATAAAACGAAGACAGTACGATCATCAATGTACAGAGTACCGGTAATAGTACCTGAAGTCTTGGCCGCCTGATCACGAGTCGTAGCATAAACCCGTCCTGTAGCAGGAGGTAGTCTAGCAAAATCTGTTGGCATATTCTGCTTCTGCTTCGCTTGGGGACAATCCTTCACCTTATGTTGAGTAGACCCGCAAGTAAAACATCCCCCAGTAGCCTTATAACAAACACCTGGATGAGGCTTTCCACAGGTAGTACAAAGAGGTGGAGGAGGCAAAGTCTCAGTAGACCTCCTCTGACTTGCAGAACCTGAAGCATGACCCTGATTAAAATCCCGAGTTGACTGACCCCTGTGCTGGCGCTGGTTGTAGTTACCCTGACCCTGGCGGTCATTCCCATTCCTACCAGTAAACCTCTGATCCTGACCCCGAAAATCCTGTCGTCTCGAATCATAACCCCGATCCTGACGACCCCGATGCTCAACACTCTGGTCCTGACGACCCCTATACTCATGCTGACCCTGGTCATGACGACCCTTGTTCTCCTGTTGGCCCTGTCCTCTGTTCTGAATTCGATTACCATCTCTATCTCGCTTATTCGAATTTCCACTCTCATGCAATAACTCAATGTTACGGGCAGCAGCCGCAACCTGCGCAACATTCGTATACTCCGTATTAACGATCCGATCCAAAACCCACTTCTTTAACCCCCACTTGAAATGTCTAGCTTGTCTCTGAGCATCTCCAGCAGCAGTTCCAACAAAACTAGCCAATCTAGTGAACCTCTCCATGTACTCCCCAGAATTCTCTCGATCCAGCTGATATATCGACCCATACTCACGCTCATAACGTTGTTGTTCAGATGCCGGAAAATACCTGTTGTAAAAGATCTCACGAAAAGCAACCCAAGTACAAGTATCGGCAAAAGCATCGCCTCCAACCTGAGTACGCAAATGAGCTTTCCACCAGCTCAGTGCATCACCCTCTAGTTTAAACGCAGCAAGACGAGTCTTGAAATTGTCGGGACAACCCAAAACTTGAAATAACTTCTCCATATGCGTAATCCAGTCTTCTGCCTCGGCAGGAGTGGCAGCAGACCGAAACGCAAGCGGCTTTAACTTATTAAACCTTTCGATCCAAACATGAATCCCTTGGGGTACAGCATTATCACCACCACCACCACCTGAAGCTCCAGCACCATTCCTGATGTCATTGGTGATCTGAGTTCTCAAAGCAGCCGAAAGGTTAGGGAGAGCATTGGCCACAGCAGCAGCAATCATGGCCTCGAAGTTAGGAACATCATCATCCGAGTTTCTACGGGTAGTCACCATCTGAACGATCGAGAAAACGATTAGCAAACAAAAACAAGATAGGTTACGGAAGAGAGTTACGCAGAAGGAACCTAATGTCTACCCAATCCTCACAGGTCATAGCCTAAGCTCTAAGGTCATAAGACCTCGTCATGATTAACCTGGCTCTGATACCATAAATTGTAACGCCCCGACCCAAAAGGGTAGAAGTATTACAAATATGGTGTGACATCAAAAGCATACATAATCATAACACAAGCATAAACAGCGGAAGTCTTAAATAAATAACCAAAGGAAATAAGTCAACATGACTTAAGGTACATAAGTTCTCAAAGGATAAACACATCCAAACGAAATAACAAATGTCTTGAAGGAAACAATTCGTATATCAAAGGTAAGAACTCTAGGGTAGTCCACACTCAGCACTCATAACCCAAAAGCAACCCCAGCTCCTAGCTTAGATACCTGCCGCAGGAAAAGAAAGTGCGGCTGAGCTTACAAAGCCCAGTGAACAGATATATACAATCGAAAGCAAAAGATAACGGAAATGCAAAGTGTATATGATACAAGTTAACAAAGGATACCATAATACATAACAAAGGGATACAAATATAAGGAAGACAAATCAGACTAATCAATCATAGGTAAGGTAAGATGAATCAGAGAATCAAATTAGGTTAAGTTCAATCACCAAGCCCAAACAAATCATATCAAAGTGACCATGGAGTCATGAGCTCCAAAGTCTGTTGTGAAAGACGTGGATTGCACCCAATCATCAGTCACCAAATATCCAAATATCATAATGTCATAATCCATCGAATACAAAACAAATCTAGGATGCATCCATACGCCCCTTAAACAAATAATAGTCTTCATAATGCGCATATAATATCAAATGGGGGACGGTGTGAGAAATCACTCACCCACACATGAGTCATGCCAAAGGTGCATCAATGACACGGCCATGTTACCTTCATGGCTAGGAAACAAATAGTGGCTTGGTTCTCAAACTGAAGGGTTCAAAGCAAAGTCATATCAAAGTTCATTTCAAAGGGATCATAGCAAAGGTTCAATGTCAAAGGTTCAAATATCAAAGGTTCAAATATCAAAGGTAGCATAGCAGGGTTCAAATGGAACATAATGACAGATCATATAAGAAAGCCAAGATAAAAGGCTCAGAGCAAATGTAGCAAATCACATAAGAAATCAAAGATAGAGAGGAATATGTCATGAGAAACCTTAACGATAAGGTCAGAATATCTGTACCTTATTCCGAAGCAAAGCAAAATCAAAGAAACACCACAGGAATAACAGAATCACTCCCTCTTGACCGAACCTAAGGAAATGATGAATTCGAGTTACAAACCATTCATTTAAGTTATACTTTCTATTTTTAGAAACTTTCCATCTTTAGAAACTTTCCATTTTTAGTAACTTTCTATTTTTAGAAACTTTCCATTTTTAGTAACTTTCTATTTTTAGAAACTTTCCATTTTTAGTAACTTTCTATTTTTAGAAACTTTCCATTTTTAGTAACTTTCTATTTTTAGAAACTTTCCATTTTTAGTAACTTTCATCATTTGAGATTCTATTAAGTATTTTAAATAGCTTAGGGACTTAATATGCCAACCTTACAAGTTTAGGGTTAAATATGACAAACGTTCATATTTTATGGGGTTAATATGCAAAATCAAAAAATCAAGGTTAAAAGTGTAAATATCAAAGTTTCTTATTTTATTCAGATTATACCTTCCATTTTATGTATTTACATGTCAAACCCTTAATTTTACATAATTTACATATTTAGTCCTTTTGGTTTATTAATTACTTAAACATTATCTTTAATTATCCATAATTACCAAACAAGCCCTTATAGATTCAAATATGACAAAATCATACTTTATACATTAAATACTCACCAAACCTTATACTTTTCAGAATTTACACTTTTAGTCCCTCTATTTTAATTAATTAACTTCTAATTTCTTAATATATATAATTAACCATTTTAAATCCAAAATAATATCAAAATGACATTTTATACCCCCAACTTATTTTATACAGAATATACTAAGTATAATAACATGTCTAAAACAGACCCCATAGTTTCAGAATTTACAAAACAAGTCCTTATACTCTTATATCACAATTCGGTTAACAATTTAATTCACAAAACCCTAATCAAATTTTCCCCAATCACAAACACAATTATTTACCACAAATTGGCATTAATACACCTGGAAAAATAACAAAACCCTAAACCCTAATTCATTTTACATTGCTTTCCCTTTTTCCTCTATTTTCGAATCGGAATCACCATTAAATCTCCAATAATCTTTCAAATCATGTAAATAAATTTTATTCCAACAATTTTTCCCTGAGTTATATGAGATATGAACAACCTCAGAAAAATATAAAATAAATTTTACCAATATTTTATATGCCGATTTCCTATTTACTCTAAAATTAGGGTTTTGAATATGTTTCAATTTATAAAATCAAAATAAAGTGCATGGACATTTTTCTCAGGTTTATAACATATTAATATGATGAAACATAAGTTATAAAATTACTATTGATGGCCCTTGATGATTTGATGATTTTATGATTTTATGCACCCGGTATAGCTTTTCGAACCCAAAACGAAGCAAAAATCGAATCAATCACTCCCAAGCTCCACTATTTTTCCACAACTCCTTAGGTCTTCAAATGATATCGGGGTAATAAAAATCGTTCTTGCCTTGTAAAATTCGTTTGCCGTCACTTTGGTATTTTAGGGTTTTGGTGCATTTGTTTTTATGGATTTAACAAATGAAAAATGAAATAAAGATGTGATAAACTTATTTGGACAAGTCCTAGGGGCTTTAAAATAGGTTTTAAATCAGATTTAATTATTTTCATAATTATTTTATATTTATCCACATTTTATTTAATTAATTTTGTAATGTATAAGTTAATTAAATACATATATAAATTCGGCACATATACTTATAATAATTTTAATTATTTTCATTGTATAACATAAAGTATTTTGATCTTACAAAAATTTTCATAATTGCCATATATTGTATTTTCATAATTTTTAACATTTAAATGAATTTTATTCATGCTTTAATGAATTTTTCTTGCATTAGGGGTATTTTGGTAATTTCACATTTGTTGAAATTTTTAGGTTTTACAACTTTATTACATACCTATTTTAAACGTGAACTAAAAAAACATACAAAATAAATAGACCACTAAAGTGTTAATAATTGACACTTTTAATCCTAACAATCTCCCCTAGGGGTTGATTATTCTAGGCGTTCCCTAATGTTTTATAGTGGTCTTCCATTCACATAGCTTTCCCAGCATCTCATTTGGTCATGATGTCTTAAACGATCTTGAATGTATTCTTCATAAAACATCATGTATTCTGCATCTTCGTTGTTTAGATTTGGGTCTGCAGAACCGTGCTTTACATCAAAGTTCAATTTATTCACCTTCTCCAAAACCCTTTTCAGTGTCGCATCACAAAACTTTAGAATCTCTGTAATGTTCATTACTCTCTTTTCCTGCTTGCTGTTTTCATAAATCAAGCCAACTACATGATCAGAAGTAATGGTTAGCAATTTCTCTTTTTCAATACCAGGGAATGTGATAGTAGGTGTAGTAAGATTGATTTTTTGCTGATAACTTTCCTTGCCCATCTGATAATCTTGAACTCTTTCCCAGTAGACACAACTTCTGATAAAGAGTATCAATGACTTCAATAATCCAGTTTGCCTATAATCCTTGATCTTTCCATTAATGCACATAATATACATATCTTCAATGTCATTCTTGTGAAAATACTTGTAATCCAATTATGTAAACTCTAAGTATTCACCATCAGCCCTTTTAACCAAAATATCTGTCATATATTCTTGCCCGTAACCTTGATCAAACTGAACTCTAACCACATCAACAATTTTCTTTTCAGAGTACTACCTCAGGGTCATCTCTTGTCTTTAGTTTCCTTTTGATGTGACCTTGTTGAGCTCATGGATTTTTCCAAAGATCAACAGCATATTTTGCATACAGATTAAACCTCTTGATAGTCTTTCTTACCCATCTAGTGTTCAGTTCTTCAAGGTCATCTTCAGGAAATGGATAAGCATGAATCTTGTGCAGTGATGTGACATATTTCCTTGCTTCTGAATTTCCATTCTTAAAATAAAATAGATATTGGTTAACTAAGCTCATTGGTGGGATCTTTAGATTTCTTGCATAACTTTGGAATACTGAAGCTGGTTTCCTTGGAATCTACAAAGTCAAATCTTCTTCTCCGCTTTCCCAGACTATCTGACTTTCCATGTAGCTCTGCATCTGATCAAGATGATATTGATGTTCGTCACCTGACTCACATCTACTTCTCAACATATCATTCATAGCATCTTGCATTCTTTGTAACTCATCAGAATTCATGATTTTTCTAGATACTTCATTTAATAGTTTTGGTGACACTTCTTCATCAGGTATTTCATCATCATCCACACCTTGATCATCTTGCCATGCATCAAAATCCTCTAGTTGTTCTTGAGTACCCAAACTAGAAGGAGATGATTCATTCATTACTTATGATGGCGATTATTCACCTATTGTAAACGTTACATGCTCAGAAGTATTTTGTCTCTTCGCACTGCTCTCCCCCTCAGGACGAGCATCATCATCATGATGGTCTTTATGATCATGAGTTCGAACAGTAGCAACTCTATAAGGTTCGATAAAAGGAACAGGTTTCTCTAACTTAATCTTTAGTGACAGCCATATTGCTAAATCAGCATCACGTGCTCGTTCATCATCCTTCATCTTTAAGTATAATTGGTGTTGAAGATCAGGGATGGAAGAACTAGCATTTGCAATAGGATGCTCATGAAGTATATGATGAGACATGTAGTTTCGTAAGAATGAGTCAAATTATAAAGGAACAGTATTAGCCACATCATGAGTAACCTGCAGAGAAAGTTCAGCCCTTATACTCTCTCGTTCCTTCTTTACAGCATCAGCAACCAGGATAGCAAGATCATTCTGAACCTTTTGCCTTTCGAACCTGATTCTGTTAGCTATGATCTTTGGTAGATTTTTCTTCATAATGTCATTGATTGTCTTGTCAACCATTGAAGTAACAACTTTCTTCAAAGTTGCACGAACCGCCTCAGCTTTAAAGTCCTTCCTTGGCATGAACAATTGCTTCAAGTGTCTAAACATGTAGCCGTATCTTGTGATCATTTTCTAAAACACGCTCTTGTACTTCTTGACATGATTAGACTTTGGTTTTGGTGATGAAGTTGTTGGTTTAGATGATGAAGGTGTGGGATTGGAAGTCATCAATTCTTGGAGTTCTTCCTTATCCGAATATAAAGAAGCAAAATGAGTCCTAGGGGATCTAATGGGTGTGGGTGGGGTGTATCCTTAATCTCCACTATACCCTTCCCTTTCCTTCTTATCAAAGCATCTCCAGCTGATTCTTCCTCCTCTTCCTTATCGATAATCATCAAATCAACACTTTTCTTCTCCTCTAGTCTTTCCCTATGACTCTCGGGTTCTATCCTAGTGTCGGGATCCTTTTGGCTATTAAGAATTTCATCGATAAAATGATTCTCATCCACATCATCATTTCCTTCAAATCTTCTCAATATCCTCATCAACCAAGTGCTCTTCAACTCTCTTAACATTTTCCTGAGCTTCTATATCTTCAAGACTTCTTGTTGTTGCAATGCTCATCTTTGTTTCCTCATCCAGACTAGCATTATCAATCTCAGCAGCAGTTAGAATTGGAGTTTCAGGATTCTTCTTCTTCGAATCCTAATGACAGTTAGTTTGCGAGGAACACTTGATTCACCTTGATGTTTAATAAGGCGGCCTAGGGGCGCTAGGTGTTCTATGCGCTCCTTGGGTAGAATCAATCGGTTATGACTGAGTCATAGGAGCATCTAACCCACATGTTGAAGCATATAACTGGTAATGCTTAGTAAGCTTTTTCTTATCCGTCAACATCTACTCCGGAACTAGTCATTCCTTGTTCTTCCCATAATTGAAAATTGATTTTACAACTTCATCATTTCTACACTGTGATAATGCTCATTAATCCTTTTGAAATGTCAGGATTCTCAGTCATAATGTGATCAACAATTATCTTTGTGAATCGTGGGTAAGGGATTACAGCTGTCAGATGTAAGTAAGAGTAATGCAATCCTTCCCAGATCAAAGCAACATAATCCACATGTACATTGTTGACAAAACAATAGAGCATCTACATGACTTGAAATGGTGGTTGATCAATACCCGCCACTCTTGTGGTTAAGCATCTTGAGAAGATCTTGTGGTTAGCTCTAGATTTCTTTGTGGATTTTGTTTTGTGATGCTCGTAAAAAAAGTGATACGTATTTTGTTAATAGTTTTGTAACATTTTGTTAGACCAAGGGATGTAAGGCTAAACGTTATGCATGGTCTTCTCTTCGGTCTGTCTCCCTCGGTCTCCATATGGAGACGCGTCCTCTGCCAATACAAACCGAAAAACACACACGTTCCCCATAGACATTTGAATTCATTCGGTCACATACCCAACCGAGTAAATTGAAACAATTGACATCAAATGTAGCCGTTACTACATAAAAAAGTGTGTTTATATATTAAAAAAATTAACCCTCCTTTATTCATTATAAAACCCCACATTTTCTTCTCATTTTTCACACATTTTCTTCTACAACCATCAATTTATATACTAACCAAAACAATGTCTTCTAAAACTCCTAAAAACAAAACACCCAAATCCCAAAGTCAACAAAACGTTCCAAGGAGCTTTATCTACAGCAACGCCTCTGAACATTTAACCGGAAGTACTTTATCTACAGCGTTGCTTCTGAAGAAAAAGATCAAAGAGCGTTCGAATTTAGATTATTAGTTTAAGTTTTAATTTTTTATTGTAATGCTTTTTATTTATATTTATTATTATTGTAATGTTTTTTAATTATTAATAAAATTTTAATTTAAAAAAATGTTCGGTCACCTATGCGGTCATCATTACGGGTGTTTGGTCTGTGTGTGATCTATGTAAGAAAAAGCTGAGTTGGCGTTAAGGTGACGGTCGCTTGTGCGGTCACCATAACACTTAATCTAATGTAAGAAATCTAAGGATCAAAATGGTATATAAAAAGTTATTATAGTCTTATAGATTGGATGAGATTACCAAGAAGTAGATTGTAACACCCCCATTTTCATATATCTCGGTGGAAGAGTCATTTGGGGTGCTACGTCATAATATAACAACTCAAGCATAGAAAACGACTCGAAAAGAGACGTTTTTAAATACATTCATTCAAAATAAAAGTTTACATCATAGGTCCCAAATCATTTCATAATTCATACAACATTTTTGAAATATTCCTCGAATGACATTTATTTAATAGGCCTTCAAAACATTTGATTTTCCCATAAGCGACAACCAAAATCTCCATCGCCGAATTACCTTCAAAGACCTGAGATAAAACATTCTAAAACGTCAACAATGATGTTGAGTGAATCCATAGAGTTTATATATATAAACAATAAAATATGTTGGGGTTCCCAACATCTAATCTCCGAACTTAAGTATCATTTCTTAATATTCATCAAGATATAATGTCGTGGCCAAACAAAGTTATATCGGGGGATTATTTATAAGCCTCATGACATAGAACATTACCATCTAATTATGTTGGGGTTCCCAACAAGGTATGCCCACTATGCACCCTCGCTATGAGTGCATATTACTCTCTATACAACACATCCGTTGTGTCATATTCCTGACACTTGATGATAGCTAGTCGTCACGGATTGGAGGTGGTAGCCTCCAAATAGTACTATTCCATGTATAAGCGTATGCCATCTACCGGAAATTAACAATTTATGATTTCCGCGCGTCTTTTATCTAGCGAGTTAAGCTAACTTATAAAAATCCAGGCAACTAGCATGCAATCTCCCTTGTGTTCTATTTTAAAAACAAGCATGTTATCTCCCTCGCGGGTTTATAAAACAATTAAGGTGTAAAAATGCGAGGCTATGAACTCACTTAGTGATGTCGGACGAGAATATTGATGAATAAAAACTTTGGATGTAGGCGCGTCAATCAACCAAGACCTATACAAATTGTAAAGGGTCTTAGGTTTCTACTCGATAAAAATTAACAAAAACTCATAAATTAAATAAGTATATGTATACATGTAGTTTATATAATGATCATGCTCTTGCAACATATTTATATCACACTTATAGTTCTCTAGGTTTTTAACTTATTTTT
>BQNB010081434.1:6124-29626 GCA_026074375.1 Tanacetum coccineum
TTTTTAAGTTTATGTAATGTTTTTTTTTAAATTAATGAAATTTAAGTTTTAAGTTTATAAGTTTTTTTTTATAAAAATGAAAAAAAAATCTCCATAACACCAAAAAATGTGGTGTTAACCATGGAGACACTTTTTGGTGTTATGAGATTTTTGGTGTTGTGGAGAAAAAATACCATTTTTGGCCCACGGCTCAAGCCATGGCACTAGAGGCGGCAAAACGGGCGGGTCGGGCAGGCACGGGCACCGGGCTAAAACGGGCAAAATCGTAAAAAAACGAAATCGTAGAAGACGCGGCTAGGATAGAGGCTTTTAAAAAACTAATGAAATCGTAAAAAAACGGGCGAAATCGTAAAAAACGGACGGAACAGTAAAAAAATGGGCAAAATCGTAAAAAAAACTGACAAAACGTAAAAAAAACAGACGAAATCGTTAAAAACGGGCGAAAACGTAAAAAACTGACGAAATCGTAAAAAAACAGGCGAAATCGTAATAAATTGACGAAAACGTAAAAAATACTTACGAAATAGTAAAAAAAACGAAATCGTAAAAAACAGACGAAATCGTAAAAAAACGGAAAAAATCGTAAAAAAACGTGCGAAATCGTAAAAAAACTAACGAAATATTAAAAAACTTGCGAAAACGTAAAAAACGGACGAAATCGTAAATAAACGGACGAAATCGTAAAAAACGGGCGAAATCGTAAAAAAATGGACGAAATCGTAAAAAACATGCGAAAACGTAAAAAAACAGACGAAATCGTAAAAAAATGGACGAAATCGTAAAAAACATGCGAAAACGTAAAAAAACAGACGAAATCGTAAAAACAGGCGAAATCATAAAAAACAATCGAAATCGTAAAAAACAGGTCAAACCGTAAAAAAAACTGACTAACTAGTAAAAAACAGAGGATATCGTAAAAAATCAGACGAAATCGTAAAAATACGTGTGAAATCTTAAAAAACGTGCGAAAACGTAAAAAAACAGATGAAATCGTAAAAAAGCTGACAAAATAGTATAAAAGAGGTGAAAAGTGAGTTTTTTTATTTTTGATGAAAAAATAGATAGCTGAGATTGATTCATTGGATGTATAACAAATAATGAGTCTATGTTGATCTTAACTCCGTTACTAATATGACCGGCTACATTTTCACGTCATTAATTTTTTTAATTCTTTTAAATTATAAATTCCAAATTAGTACTAAAAATTCCACATCACCCTCCATACTACTAAAAATTCCACATCACCCTCCACTGTTTCTTATCCGGATCAAGATCCTCTCAAGTTATAGTCAAACATGAATCGCAAATAAGATAAGTACATAAAACATTTTCTTTTAGTAAAAAACATGGGCCCACTTATTCATTAACTCTCATAATAAGACTAACATGATGAATCATGTTTGACCATAACTTGAGAGGATCTTGATCCTTACGTTAATTATATAACGTAATTGTTTTATAATGTGTCGATCGTTGATTAATAGTGATAAATGTGTCGGGTTTTAATAAAACCGTGTCTTATAATATTAATATATATATTTGTATAATTTATATAAACATATTATATTTTATATTTTTAAGTTTGCAAACATGGCAATAAATACCCTTGATTTATAAACTTTTACAAATTTAGTCCTTTATATATAAAGTATATATAACTTAATCCTTTAACTTTAGAACATGGCAAAATAGCACCTTGTAGTTATAAGTTTAGGAAAATGACATTTTCAGCCCCTCTAGTTATAAATTTCAAAAGTCACGATATATACCCCTATGCATGAAAACATTTGCAAATGAAGTCCAAGATTCATAATTTTGATATTTTCGAAATCCATAAGAGTTTTGCAGCGTATGGCTTATTAGAATAAGCTAAAATAAGATGTTCTAACGTAACAAAAGTTTAGAAAAAGAATTCGTTAGCTAGAAAATCAAAACGGGTCGTTTTTAGGGTTTTAATTAAAAACGCATGGGTTTGAGAACAAGAGTTTATATAGGATCTAACAAACCTTATGAAAGATTTAAAACAGATTGTGAGCTTATTGAACAAGGTGAGGACTTACAAACTTGAAAACGGGTCGAATTGAGGGTTTTTGGTTCGTACGCCTAGAAAACGCCTTCAATGGCTTCTTTCTCTTGTTTTCTTGGCTTCTAAGGGCTTTGTACTTCTTCCTTGGCTTTCTTACTTCTGCTAGAATATGGTTTTGTGAGGTAAAATGAAGTTTTGATGGTGATTTGAATGTATGTGTATGTATGCGTATATATAGTGGTAGAAACAACTTGGAGGCCAAGTTTACTTGTAGTAGGCACCAAGTAACTTGGTGTGGAAGCCAAGGGCTGTAGAGTGGTGACCAAGGAGTATCTAGGGTGAGTCATGAGAGCTAGGATGAGGTGTAAGAGTGTGAAAAGGGGTTCGGTTTAACAAGGAGTGACAAGGAGGTTTTTGGAGTGCAAGTAGCTTACAAGGAGATAATGGAGGTGCTTGTTAGGCTTCTTGGGGTGGTAGTAGGTTAGTCATAGAGGTGCTTGAGGTGTTAGGGTGCTAGATTAGGTGTAAATGGGTAAAAAATGAAAGAAAAAGGGTGTCTGGTTGGTTTTGGTCTCGGGTTAGGGTTTTTGGTTTTAAATTCGAGTTAGGGTTAAGGTTAAGGTTTAAGATTAAGGTTTAGGGGTGTAAGGTATTAAGGTTTTAGGATTTAAGATTAGGTTTAATAGATTACGGTTAGTTAGAGATTAGGTTTTAGTTTTAGTTTGAGTTAAATGAAACTAGGGTTTTAGGGTTTCTGTTTAGGGTTTAGGTTTTAGGGTTTTAGATTTAGGTTTTTAGGACGATATAGGGTTTAGGTTTATGGATTAGAAGTTTTCATTGAGAATTGTACCTTGTCTAAAGTGGTTGGTAAATAAATTATAATGAATTTGAAGGAAAATAAGTTAGTTTGAATTCGGCATTCATGATTATGTAAACATTGAGTCATAAAATAAGTTGTACATGGACTTGGAGAAATTATATTTCAAAATTTTAATTTATTGATTTTTTTATTTTTATTTGTAGTACCAAAATTGTACACTGTGTACACATGTTTGAAGGCTTGCACATCTTCATTTTATATGTAGACTCATTACATATTTAAGGTTTTGATAAAACGTATAACGTTTTAAAGTCTATTTTCAAATAACGCTGTAAATGATATGTTAAATGGATAAAGCATTGTTTGGTAAGCCATGAATTAAGATATAGACTTACATATAAGATGTTTACATGATATAAACATAGATATAGATGGCATTGGTAGAGGTTGCGTGAGCTCGTTTACTTTAGTTATGTAAACTACGTCACATAATAGAATAAAGCAAAAAATTTCTCGTGAAAAAGTAATATTTAATATAATATAAGTGGAAATTACAGTGATGAAAATTGTGGGTTGTTACATAAGGTCACAAATTCACACAATCGTATTGTTTTATTGCTTGTTTGTTTTAATGTTTTATTTTGTTTTCTGCTTCAGCCCGAGCTTTTACGATTTCGTCGCTCGGACTGCGGGGGAGTATTAGATGGATTAGGCCCAAGCCCGGTTTGTGGGTTGGGTCCATTAGGGTTTTATGATTTCTAGTATGTTCCATGTAACACTATAAAAGCATATCAATAATACAATACCTGGAACGGGGTTTCATTGTCTAACACCGTTGTGTTTGGCAACAAGTGTTGTAAAGCATTTTAAAGCATTGAACATGTAGTATTTAGTATTTAAAGCTTGTTTGGTAACATAAAGGAAGCGGTGTTGCTTTGATCAAAATGCTCTTTTTTAATGTTAATTCAAAAAGCATTTGACATATGAACTAACGTGTGTGCATTTAAATTAGAGAAGTGATTTCCACACTCTTATCAATTTATTTGCACACTCAAAATATTTATGCCATGACTATTATACATTTAATATTTGTGTCTTGATTTGCACACTCCACTAAGTGATGTAAAGGTATAAATACCAAGACACAAACATTTTGAATGTACAAACCATTTAATGGAATGCGCAAATCACCTTCCTTTTAATTACTACTAGTACTATACGAGGTGGAATTTACCCCGCGCGTTGCGGCGGGGGTTGCGTTGTTTATGCAACGTGTTGGTAAAGCGGGTTTTTTACAACTTTTTAATTTTAGATTTTTTTACTTGGTTGTAAATATTTAAAAGTCGAGGGTTCGTTTTAGATTTTTTTTTTTACTTTTATAGTTTTTTTTACTAAGTCGTAAATAGTTAAAAGTTGAGGGTCCGTTTTGAAAATTTCTTTTTTTATTTTGGGCCAGATTTTGGGCTACTTTTTACTGTAGCACTGTAGCAGTGCTACCGTTTCACGAGGATTAGTATATACTACAATTACTCGTCTTTTAATTAATTTGTATATCGCTATATGTAGTCTAGTTTATATATAAAAATTGTGTAGCCCTCGAGATGAGATCAATGTAGACCTAATATTTATCAAAGATCTAATGGACCAATCATAGCCACTCATTTTTTGTTAATTAAAAAAAACCCACTTTCCACCCCATTTTTAAAATTAAAATATCTTGCAAACGGTAAATTGTTAAACGATAAAAAAATACATCATCGCGGCGAGAATTAAAATCATCTTTCTATAGAGGCACTTTGATATAATTTCGACGAACTTTTTTTTCGATTTTATTTTTTAGTCACGTCTGAAAAAATTCTAGGATGTTGTATCACAATCACATGTGATTTCAATAAAATCATATGTGATTGTTATGTGATTTTCTCGAAATCACATGTGGATTTTTTCGACTGTGACTGAAAAAAAAAGTGAAAAAAAAAAAAAAAATTGTCGAAAGTATATCAAAGTGCTCCTCTATAGAAAGATAATTTAATTCTCGTCGCGATGGTATGTTTCGTTTTGCGTAACGATTAACGGTTTGTGAGATATTTAATTTTTTAAAAATATGAGGTGGAGGTAAAGGGTAAGTGTGTTTTTTAATATCCATTTTTTATAGCCATTGGATTATATATAAATGGAGGGTGGAAAGTGAGTTTTTTTAATATGTATTTTTTATGTTTCGTTTTAGCTTTTTATTTATAACTTTTAGATTAATATTTTTGAGGAGATGAGAAGTTTCTAATTTTTTCTGGAAAGTTCCTTTTTATTTTGGGTTTTTTTGGATGGCATTTTAACGAAACCAAAAGATTTCTAATTTGTATGTCTACGGTTTGGTTTTATCCGTTTTTATAATTTAGTTTTGGTTTGGTTTTGGTTTTTGACTTTGAAATTTTTTAGCCGCATGAACTCCGAAAAGTTATAACCACAATACCGGAATCATGGAAGGAGATAACCGAACCGATAAACACCCCTATACTAGTATATATAATATGTGTAGTTATCACTCTGAAGATACATTGTGTTGACTATATTTTTAACATAAAAATAATATCACGTTTTATGCATGATATTATATATATGACGGTTAATGAATAGCCGTCTTAAAATGTACATACCATTGAATTTATGGTATTGTTACATCCACAAAATATTTTAAAAAATAAAACTTTCACAGAATGATATGTAATCAATCAAATTTTTCTTAGTCATTTTTTTATTATCATCTCTCTATTAATGCATGCCACGTCTTTTTATGAAACTTTCTTTTGTGAATCTTTTGTGAATGTAGCATCTCTTTTGAATTTAAGGCTAATTTGACCCGTTAACCTATTTGAGAATTAAGCGAATTGATGTATATATTTTTTAGTTATGTTTGATTTTTGATCATAAATAATATCTAATAAAAATGCAGTTTTTACTAAGGCTTTGAGTTCGAACTACAGTATCATAAAATTGAATTATATATCTTTTATATAATAAAAGAATTGCATCATTTCAGAGTTTTCTATCAAATTGAATCTTATGAGAAAAAATTAGACCAATCAGAACGCTTGATTTTACTAGTTAGGCAAAATCGTACGATCTGATTGGTAAATAAAAAGTCAAAACTGAATCAATTTGGTCAAAATTAAAAATTATTGGTGGAGAAATATGATGGAGAAAAAAACACATAAAATATATGTGTCAAATTGTGAAAAAAAAACTTAAAAAAAGCGGAGGTAATTTATAAATCTTTAGTTGTTTTTAATTTTAAATAAATTATATTGAGTTAAGTGTAAATTTATAAATTTACAAGTTTTATTATAACTTTAAAAAAATAAACAAATAACCCTTTAAACTTTATATTTTAAACAAATAACCCCTTAAACTTTATACCCTTAGACTTTATATTTTAAAATACAACAAACGTAAACATTTTTTTACTTTCAAACAAAGATTAACAGTATCTAATCACATCTCAAATCAACCGGAAGACTTTTTGGTGGATTTTTCATTGTCGGTCTGAAATCATATTATACAACCAAATAAAAAAACCAAAGCACAAAAAATATCATAAATAAAGAAAAAGAGGTTTCTAGCTATTCATTGATGGGTTCGGAAGAATTGCATTTTTTTTCTTTTGGTTATACGTACTAAAATTCTAACATTTAAATTTATTAAAAAGTCTTTATTCCATTGACATGTGTGTATGCCTATAAATCATAGTATACAACAATTTGGGCCACTTTTATATCTTAAAAAAATGTTGGTGACGGAAAAATGGGTAAAACTCTTTTTACATTTGCATATGTATTGAAGATATACAATAGGTAAATCTATTTGACCAAAACATACTATATGCACGAAACATAATACTTATTTGAGTTTTTTAGTTTTCTATATTCTATAAATATTGATGCTTTTGATAACTCAACTTGATGCTTTTAAATTCGATTGCGAAGCTAAAACTTTACATGTTTTAAGACAAAGTATGACCATGAATCCTAAGTATAGCTCACACACTCATGCAACTATAATCATAAAACATATACAATATCAACTGCATATCCAACAATAAGAATATCAACCTTCCAAAGTGGAGGTCAATGGTTCAAATATAACGAGGAGAAAATTAATCCCCTTGTGGCCTCGGAGGTTCACTTGAGCCGACTCCGGGCTACCTAAAAGGGTAGTTTCGCTAGGATTAGTCGGCTCACAATGTCGAGTCAGAAAACAGGTAAATCAAAAGACAAAAAATTACTAATTATCCTCAAGTTCATATAATATATAAAAGAATTGATAAATCTATTCTTTTCATATGATTTTGATAATACTTTATAACAAAACTTATAAAAAAATAAAAATTAAACATATATTTTTAAAAAACATAATGTCTAAGTCCCGTGCATGCGCGGGCATTAAAACTAGTATAATATATAATAAAATCAATGACTTGAATAAATATGCTTACATTGTTCAATTTTTTTTACCAACGGGCCTCTGGTCTAATGGTATGGAGGTTTTACCCTCCTAGGCAAGGTCTCAAGTTCGAGTCTTGTCTAGGGCGATAGGGGTTTCCTCCCGCGTGCGTAAAGGGAAGGGTGCCATTGCCTTTTGGGCTGGACCTAACCTGGTTGTGTGGGCTCGCTACGCCTTCTGGGCTAGGAGCCATGTAGCCACAATTGCCGTTTAAAAAAAATAAAAAAACATTGTTCAATTTTTGTTTATATATAAATCAAAATAAACAAGTACAAACAATGGAATAATCGTGTATGTTGAACGAGATAGTTTCAATAACTTTGTAACAATATAGTGCATCACACGGGTCCATTAATAATAACAGATAAAAAAAGTTTAAGTATTAGACATAAGCAAAAGTTTAATTTTTTATTGAAAAATAAAATCCGTGCATCGCACGAGTCGTAATGCCTCGTAAAATTAATGACAATCCTAAGATATTAACTTTACTAGGTTTTCAACCCGCAGTCCGCTGCGGAGCGCGGGGTTTTATGCTATTTTTGACTTCCTATTTCAAGGCGAAATGAATTACAGATTATTGTCTAAGCCCTGGTAGCTGAAAGGCAATGACATTGATTTGGCAGCTCGAAACATTCCAACGTTGTTCAAATCTCCATTTTCTAACCTGAGCCATTCACCACAATGAACCCCATTTTTTCTTGCAAACTTACCAGCCTTTTTGCCGCGGGGGCATTTGATTTTGTTATATTTCACAGAAGTCCATGTTACATTTTCAGAGTTCTATATTCATAAGATACATGTCGAGTTACAACTTGATACCATAAGTGTAATGCTACCTGTTTCTTTTTCCAAAAGTACAAAATAAGGCTATTAGGATTAAATGTTTGCAACGTTGCACCGCAGACAACAAAAGACTAAAAAACCCCTTCAATCAGATACTGATGCCGCTTAAAACGCATGTACAGCCGACACCGATACTCATGACTTGTCACCCGTATAAATTGCGTATATCGTGAGTAATGTACCATGCTCTATCCTCTATTTATGTATGGTCTCGTTGCACAAAATGATATGTTGCCTTTTAGAACAATTATGCAGGTAACATTCATCGTTTATTGTCATTTAAATGCATGCTTTAAATAGGAACTCTTAAATGGAAACTTTTAGTGAAGCAAAGGGAAACAATGTAGATAAATAAACTAACAGTGAATGCCTATAACTTAGATCAGGAAGACAATCGTTCATCCGACGTTTGCCATATACATGTGATTACTAATATGTTATATAGTTGGCCTATATGTCCGGTCAGATTTTACATAATTCTTATGGCTTTGAATTAGCCTATTATGGTCTCGTGTTACCATAGGACGATAAGATTGTATTTGGTATGTATGTGTGCTACACAGGTGCAACAATTTATAGCTAACAACTCTTTCTAAACACGATCAGCTTTTAAATCCTTTTTATTTTGACTCAAAGAACAATTAAAAGAACATGCAAATTATCTGGTATAGATGTGACATGTAAACATATACATGCACTTGCAACTGTGGTCGCGTAGTATTTTCTGTGCAATACAGTACCATCTTTTCTAAAGTTGAAAAGTTCTACCTGGAAGTCAATGCCTTCATTAAGACATCTTTTGATCTCTAAAACACAAACATAGTCCACCAAGGGATGTCGTCTTTGGGCTCGAGGGTCTCTGTACCGCAAGAAGCGGCTGCAAAACACAATTCAAAAATTAATTACGTGATCCACATATCTTTAGGAATTAAACTATCGTACTACAGAAAGTAATGCCGGTGAACATCAAAAAAATAGTACATATAGCAACAACTTTCAGAATCTAAAAATTCTAAAACCTGAAATTCAAGAAGTTTGCATACATATCTTATGAAAATGTGAGTATGAAAAACAGGTATGCTTGTTTCATCTGTCATAAGATGGCTTATCATGGTATTACTAGGATGGAGAGGTCGTGTAGTTGGTGTTGGAAGTTGGGTAACCTCGACAGACGTATTTGATGGGGTCGTTGTCAGACGCCTTCTCGCATTTCTATTTCCTTCAACGGTTTGACCACTCGACGTTGGTATTTCAATATCTTTCAGCATACGCATTTGGAGGAGTCGTGGTTGAAGCCGAAACTTTGCAGATAGATGATACTGCTAACAATAAAAACCCAAACATAACCATCGGCAAAACAAATATCGTAGCAATACACAGAAGGTAAGAAAATAAATTACAAAAAGCTACTATTGCATGTTACCTTCTTCAAGAGAACGCGTAAATTGTTCAGGTGTGCCAGCAGTCGGTTGCAGAACTATGCCGATATTTTGAGCAGTTGCACCTGCGTCCTTTATTACGATGCGTTTTTTACATCTCGCCAAAGGTCTGATCGTCTGACTAATGTCACTTACATTCCAGCGTCCAACTGCTCGCTATGACCTGTGTGAATCAAACAAACCAAACATAAACAGTATATACAAATAACTAAGATTTCCACAAAAGCGACGAAGATAGCCAAAAATGCAAGCAGTTTAAAATTGTCAAACATAAACAACATATTACCATCTGTTGGATGTTTATGTGGTTGAACATCACGGGTGGAAATGGCGGTTGATTCATTCTTGTGGATGACGTGTGGTCAACGATGGTTGATAAAGTACCCGAAGTGGCCTATTCGGCCCGTTCGCCTTGTAATTCTGCGCGACACAAAGAAAAGAGAAAAAAAGTATTCAACACAAATAAGTCCAGTAAAACAACAGTTAACATGGTCGAAAAATAAAAAACCTTGTTCTCACCTGTGTTAGTACACTGCGTTTGATATGTGGGCTCAATGTCTGCGACTTGGCTTACCATGCTGTCTTTCGCAACCAAAGGCAACTATACAGATCTTTTGAAGAGAACGGGATGCATAGGCAATTGATACCGATTTCCTAAGCTCTTGACTTTGTATGCTAGGAGTCGTCCCTATAACTTGCTTCCACCTGCCAATATACAACTATTTCCTTTATGCTGAAATTCTGATACAGAAATATTGAAATACCAACAGTAACATGGTTAAAGGCATTGCACCTTTAACACTCTATTATCTAATTTGGTTTGTGTTACAAAAGAACTGTTTCCAGCCACCATCGCTGAAAGAAAGAATAAAAAAACACATTTTAGGTCAAATGACCCTAAATGAGCAGATCATCCATTTCTATGTTACCAAACACTATAAACTAATCATCCACTCGTAAACATAATAAGGGGGATTTGGGAATGTTCATTAAAACTTAATCACCTCCTGCATACCTTGAATGACTCTGAGAAGACTCGTGTACGCATTCTAAAACTCTGTTGCTGACATTATCCAATACTTCTCTTTTTATTATTTTATTGGTCCTATAAAAATTTGTATAGGAGAAGTGATTAGGCTATATGGATTCTCAGTATTTTCTACAAATCTCGACAAACCTTTATGAGTGATCAAATTTATGCCGAGCTTGTTTGTCACAAATGATCAAAATCGTGTAGTCAAAAGCGAGAAAAGCGAGCGCTTAAGCGAAGAAGCGAACCGAAGCGCCCTAAAGCGCTTTGATTCCAAAGAAGCGAGGCGTTTTACTAGAGCGAGAAAAAGCGTTATGGATTCTCAGTACAGCCGGCCTTAATATTCTAAATTAGGATAAATAATTACAAAACTAATCACACAATCCTCTCTTCCCATGTTTTATACTTCCACTTATCATTCTTTATTCCAAGTCGGCCTACCACCATCCATCCAAGCTAGTGCTAGTGGTGTAGATGAGCCGAGGCATTATACAAGAATAAATGCATCGGCATCTACGGGCATCTACAAGTAGGACATCTATCCAAGCTAGTGCTAGTGGTGTAGATGAGCCGAGGCATTATACAAGAATAAATGCATCGGCATCTACGGGCATCTACAAGTAGGACATTCTATGATAAATCCGACGAGGATCTTGTAGATGAAGATGATACAGTGGATCTCGAAAACAATGAGGAAATAAGAAATGAGAACTTAAACAATTATTCTGAACAAAAATAGTACAAGCTTTAAGGATTTGAATAAACTTCTCTTTTGTGGTCCTTTTATATTAAAAATGAATATTTTAAGATAATTATGCTTTTATTTGATCATTGTTTTCATACTAGACACTATCATATGCACAAAGGGTAAAAAGTTAACTTATGGCCCATTAACTAAAAGCCTTTTATTTTAATAAAACCTACGTGATTAAAATCATCTTGTCAAACCTTCCCGAACTTGTAAACCCATTATGTAGTCGACATACAATCATCAGGTGAGTAAAATACAATCATCAATTCTTTATTGTCTATCGTATTGCCATTTGTATGATGTTTATTTTTTTCTAGAATTCAATTCTAATAGGTATAAATGTATGTTGGATCTCGACAGTGTCATTGTTGAAGCTCTACTTAACAGTAACGGTAATTAAATAACGGAACATAATCAAAAAACACCACTAAATCAAAAACATGAAACATATTCAGCATATTACCAGTAGTTGAAAGATGTTGCTGTGGAACCTCGCGAATGAACAACACCTGCTGATTTGACAAAGTCTATGAGAATGAGCGTTTACAGCTTTTAACATCGTAGGTGGAAGCTTAGCCGTTACCTGATGACACTGTCCAAATGAAAAGGCAAAAAAGCCGATTAAAACCAAAAATCCTGAGAAAGTAACAACCAACATCACAAACCGAGAAAACATGTTTTCACCTACATTGTTACACTGCCTTTCATCTGTAAACCCAATGGCCAAAGCTTGGCTAACTATGTCGCTTTCCTGTCTTGATAATCCATTTGAGCAAAGAAGAAGAGTCAAATCCCACCTACAACAATCAAAAACATTTAATTTTGATATGCATGAACTTAGAAACAGAACTCAAAATCTCAAACTGATGTACGTCTCTCGTCCAAAGTCCATTCGAACTGGATTAAAGAGAAAGATGACTAATCACACAAACCATAGCCCAAATCATCCTTTTTATATGTAAATGGATCGATATTGCGATCTCAATTCTTTATTGTCTATCGTATTTCCATTTGTATGATGTTTATTTTTTTCTAGAATTATCAATGATGAAAATAACAGGGCTTGATCTTTTCTGTTTTCCTTTAAAAAGACCTGTGCATATCAGTATATCACTATATCACTATATCAGAAGCAAACCAATTATAACCTTGGCTACTGTTATGATGAGGATGGTGTGAGTAATATTTGTTTGGATTTTTGAATGTTTTGTAATATTTGTTTGGATGACAATTTGCCATATACTAAAATATCATAAAACACATAGACGGTTTTCCGCCCCCGCCTACCTTTTCTTGAATTTTAAGGCATGTTGTCCGGGGCCGTATCCTCGGTACCCGTAACCCGTCCCCGTTTCCGTCCCCATGCAACTTAGGTAACAACAACATCACAAACCGAGAAAACATGTTTTCACCTACATTGTTACACTGCCTTTCATCTGTAAACCCAATGGCCAAAGCTTGGCTAACTATGTCGCTTTCCTGTCTTGATAATCCATTTGAGCAAAGAAGAAGAGTCAAATCCCACCTACAACAATAAAAAACATTTAATTTTGATATGCATGAACTTAGAAACAGAACTCAGATTCTCAAACTGATGTACGTCTCTCGTCCAAAGTCCATTCGAACTGAATTAAAGAGAAAGATGACTAATCACACAAACCATAGCCCAAATCATCCTTTTTATATGTAAATGGATCGATATTGCAATCTCTAAAAAAATTAATACATAAAAACTTAATTGGAGCGTTTCTCATAAAACATTAGTTAATAAACAAAACATCAACTTGGTCTCTAAAAAAGATTGTAAGAACAAACGCTCCAATAATATCAGCCATTTCTTACAATGTCTACAATCATCAACCACTATATATTAGTCTCGACACATTTGTTATTCTATGCAGATATTTTACACAAAATATATACATTTCTTTCACCTTTTTTTCTTTGAATGCCAAATACTTGTTTTTTCGTTACCTCCGTCATACTTCGTTTTTTTGCCATTGTATGTTAGCACCACGACAATTTATGTATGATGACAATATTTTGGAAAAACATTACAAAGGAAGAAAAAATCTCATTCAGACATAAGCAAAACAGTTGGTATATTGAGGTCGAAACAAAACGCATAAATTGAATGCTCATATGTTCACAACTACTTGGTTTCATTTGAACATGTTATGAAGTGAGGATTTGTCATTCTCCAATTTCCTATATGCAATTTTCAAGCATTTGTGATGAAGACCATAAATATCTTACGTACATTGACATTAAAAATATGTAAAATGCTTACGAAGAGAGCTTACAGCGTGATCTTACTTGCGCATGACCCAGGTTTGTAGCCGCAGTAATGCCAACTATGACCGGCACCTCTGAATTCCTTGTCTCCGGGTTCATATTCATTCTCAACCTGCACTGATAATTGATTAATGATTAATATAAATAATCTATAATCAACCTAAAAAACCCCATAAATTCACAAACTTTCTCAAATGAACATTCAGAACCACAAATTGTGCAACTAAACTTTTATTTCCAAACATGTTTTGGAATTTTGTATTTAAATGGCTTGTTTACTTACCAGAAGCATACCTAAACCATACTGAAATCATTTAAAAACTGGACCCCTTATAAGGAGATTGTGCCACTTTCCATATTCAAAATTAACCAAATAACTTAGCTAATGCAATTCTAAAATGGTTTACTTTTCATCTTATACAATTAACACAATGCAATTTTCCATCTGTTTTAACCATAGATTATAAAACAATTTTAAACCATTTTGTACACTCTTGAGCCTTTGACATTCTAACAAACACATTGTAGGCATCCCCAACTCACTCCAAAAGAATACATGTTGTGTTATTTAGTATAGAAACAACAATAATAAGTGAAAACAAACCTAGAAGCAGAAAACTCCCACACCAACTCCCTGATAACACAATTTACGAACTTGGAATAAACGACATCATCAATATAGCGATAGATTAGACATGCAAATTTGGTTCCATTAAATGAGATATATGATTATGGGAACCAATCAAAATCCAAAATTGTTTAAAGCCAGTATTAGAAAAAAATTTAAAAAAATACCTATATGGTTTTCTTTTGTAATCCTCTTGTTCTTCATCATAAAAATAAAGATGTCTATGTGCAGTGTGTGTGGGTACCTGTTTGTGTTTGTAATCTTTTGCGGGTTTCTTTGTTTGACATGTTGCAGGTGGATCGGTGGGAAGAATATATGTTGTTAGAGTGGATATGAGATGGAAGGTTTTGGTGGATTTTGATGACTAATACAACACGTGTTCAACAATGGTGTTTGAGTGCCGGATCGGGTTAAAAAAATTAAAAAATATTTGGGTTGGACCCGGGTCAACAACCGGGTTACGGCGGGTTCCGGTGGCATCTCCGGCGGGTCGACCCGATCAGAGGCAAAGCACATTAAAAGAGCGCATTAACTCCACTTGTTGCCTTTTAATAAAACAAGGTTTGTAACCCGCGCTCCACTGCGAAGTGTGGGGTTTCACGTTCGTAACCGCATTATTTTAGGTGCATTATTATAGTAACTATCTGGGCTGGCTGTGAACCTGGTAAGGATGTGACTTGCCCCCCTTTTATGTCGGCGGAGCACAAAAGCAATGCAATTTGAGTAAAGAACATGTCTTTATCTAAGACAACAAACATTTTTGTACAACATTACATTTGACATAATTATACTCTCAAAAAGTGAAACAATAAGTTCTTCAGTAAATTGTAGCTCCTGAAATGCACTCTTCTTCGACCAACAGCTTCTCTAAATTCTCAACATCTTCATCTCTCTTAATGGTCATTTCTTCAAGTTGTGACATTGTGTGTTCGCACTTAGTCGTGGTGTTTAACATTATTCATACACCACAAATACTACTGCATATGACTAAATGGTATGGAATAAACTAAAATGAAACAATAACATTCATTCCAACCGAAACAAATGATTTGCTAACTAAACACATACATCCCCAATTTTTACCTACGCTCCAAGTCCTTGGGAATTAGTAAGCTAATTTCCAGACTTACACAAAAAACACATGTCATCTGGACATATGGAATATGGCCTAAATGTTCGAATGTTTGGACTGTGTTCTATGCTATAGTCTATATAGTTCCCACAAATATCGAAAACTAAAACCAAACTGATGAACAACGCTATTTGGACACCCATAATAAGCACCTCTAATAAGCACATCATTGTTGTACCTAAAGTATTGTCTTAGAATTTGTAGATCTTGTGTATAAAATGACAGGGGTTCAAATTTACGGAAAAACTCTTTAAAAGTTCAGATATTTTACTTAGTTCTAGTATCAACATTGTATGGATAATCATTTTTTTGGCAAAACTTCTGAGCCAATAACAAAGTGGAGTTAGGATTACTAAATCATGCTTGACTTTAAGGTGTCAATAAAAGTATATGCATATAACAGATATACATGATTCCAAAAGCCTAATTTGTTTTTTTATATATAAACATAAACTAATTCTGATGTACATTTCACCAACTCTAAACATTAACACCAATAGCCAAATCTATGAAGATCAACATACCTCTTAATGTGTTGCAGTTATCCTTCGCTGCTATCGTCGTGCGTGCGATTTTCCCGTACCTAAGAAAGTCACCAACGTAGAAAAATAAACTATTCAAAACATCTTCAAATCATGTATTACACATAAGTCATAAGTTGAACAAACGAACCCCATAAGACCCAAAAATAATATATGTTGATTGGCACATACAAAATTACCTTGATCTCAGCTCCGAAAAATCTTGAAGAGGTGATGGGATATTGGTTCCAGATGTATGAATGTTATGCTGCTTACGAAATAATGCATCCCTCTGAAATCATAAATGTTTTAGAAAAATTTACTATCAGATTTTCAGAATTATCTCACAACTAAACTTGAATTTTGTAAGGCAAACCTCCATTTGTATATTAAACTCTTTCTTCCGTTGAGATGCAAGTTCAGTCTCTTCACTCTCTTCAAGTACTGGTTCCGTCTTTGAGCTATTGAAAATGTTAAATCTGGTTACGCTAACAAAAAAACAATTAAAGATCTATGAATTTAGAAATTACCAGAAACGTTTCTTTCTTTTCCACTTCTTTTGAGGCTTCGATGCTGGTTCTGCCTCAGTGGTTTCGGTTTCAAGCACCGTCTCTGAACACCACCCACTAAACACACACAAATGAAGAGAGTAAAAAAATTAAAAAACCAGATCAAGCCTTCCATCGTGAGCCTTCACTACCCAAAAGTTTGTATGATGAAGATGATTTACCTCGAAGTTCACCACTCCTTGATCCTACACGTTCAGTCCCGTTATGATGAATCAATAAACGATCACTCTTTGCAACGTACAATAACCTCTATAAAACATAAATTGTTTTACTCAGTTACAAAAATGAATCAAGAGCAATTCGATTAAATATGATAAATGGAAAAGCTTTCATCATATTTATTTTTCTTTCAAAATAACATTGGTACATAATTTGTCATTATTATTCTATAGTCATGGTTGGTAAAGACAATGTTAAGAACATCTATACAAATATTGACATCTTTATGGTTGGCTGATCTCACTTGTTCCACACATGTCAATGATTGATTTTCCTACACACTCTTTGTAAGAAAAACCGAAGCTAGCATATTCATGTTTTATTGTCATGAACTTTATTTCAGATACTTATGTAAAGGGTGTTTGAGAATTAATACCACCAAAATAAATGCTATCCTGTCATTTTATCAAACACATGCTAACCTATCATCAAAATGATAGCATATATGTGCCTTAACATTGCCAATTTGGGATGTTTGTTTTCTGAAATAGATACTCAATCGCTAATATGAATTTGTTTATAAAGACAATACAAATTGAAATTAAGAGTAAATAAACCATGTCTTAGAGCTAAAAATGTATCATTTCCTATGCCGCCATGTCATTAAGGAAATGTCTTATCAGATGAACACACGACATCAAGATGACTAAGGCATACGACAGAACCTCAGTCATTAAAATAATAAAGTCGTTCTTATTCCACATGCTAACTAACTCATAGCTTCTCCATCGAAATATGTATCATAAGTAAAAGATTCATATAATGTTACCTTAATAAGTGTATGATAAAAAAGACGTGGTAAATATTCTTGCATGAGGCCCTTGAATAGGTTTCGCTTCATGTATCTACAATCGATGCATCCTTGTGGTGACCAAGAAAGGAAGAAGATGGGTAAATGTTTGTTCTAATACCAAGTCTCCTCCCGCTCTCCTTAGCCATGGCAAGTTGATCACCTATAAAATGATGAGCGAAAAATCAGAATAAAATAACTGCCTTTATATTAACGTAGGTTACTAAGTTACCTGTTGCTCACGTTCATGAAGTATGGTTGCTCCTCAGTTAGTGTCGTTGGTATGCTGTTTCAATCAAAGGTGTTGCCATCTTCCTCACTTGCTTCTTTCAAAAGTGATTACATTGTTTTCATTAGTTTTTGCATTTTCCTTTCCATTTCATGCCTCTATTTAACTGAGAGTTAGCAGCATAAATAAAGAGGAATTTGTGAATGAGAAATACAAAGTTTCAATCTTATAGGAAATCAATGGGAGGAATGGAAAATTTGTCCAGTGGACTGGGGATCGCCGGGGGGCCTTTCTCTATCACATATTTGGATCCATTTCATATGATGGCCACGACATTCGATCCACCAGTGATATTGTATATTGGAACATACCTCAAAACTTGTCATCTCATCGGAGTCACAAACTTATAACTGCGTTGTCGGAGCACGATCTCTTGAATCTGTGCCTTATTGCTCCCAACAGCTCTTCTGTAGGCATCCTAATTTTAAGTCAACTTATCTGTGTGACAGATAGTAAGTACCTATCTATTTTACCTACTTAGGGAATTATGATTTCTCTTGAGACTCGGGACAGGATTAGTTTGCATATCTATACTCACTTTGGGAATTCATGATACTTCCTACTTGATGGGAATCTTGATTGAGAATAAACGGATATCCCCCCAATACTAGAAAAAGAGGCCTTTCCTCTGTTTCACGAGTCGTGTGAAGACACTATAAACGAGCACTTCTTGTTGGTTGTTCGACAACAACGGACAGAAAGGGGAGAAAGAACAGCCTAACGAAGATGATCTCAGGTTGGTAAACTATAATGAAAGTTGACATTCAGAACGGCTTACTCTTTGCTGAGCTAAAAAAGAGCAAAAAAAGAGAAACGATTGTCTATAGAAGTGGATTCGCGGAGGAGCAACCTTAGACGCGGAAGGCGCGAAAGCCAGAGCGCGCGAGCGCGCTTTCCGTTTTATCGATTGGCTATCGGAAGATAGATTGACTTAGAAACGTACTCTTCTTCCGCTTTTGCAGAAAAGGCTTTCTCTTCTCTTACAAAATTACGAGTTGGATGAACAGATCGCTCCTAAAGGTTTAATAAGACATTAGATTCTCATTCATCAATAACTCGACTTCCTGCTTCTCACATGGAAGGGTCCGGTCCGGAAGAAGAGGAAAAGGAGTTCACCTCAAATCAAGGCAACGCGCACTCAATCCATCTATCCTGTCTGATTGAGAAAGTCTTTAGGTTCCAGAGTTCCGACCTATAAAGGAGTGAAACCGCTTCCAAAGACTCAGCGATAGGGTAGGGCGTAGTGACTACTCAGATGAAAGCTTCGGAGGAAGCATGGTGTTAAACGAGGTCGGTGAAGCATACCTTCCATCCAGTGCTATGTTTGCAAGAGAAGGTGTGATCGTAGGAGCTCAACCTGTTGCCGGTGGTTTGAGACATAACCGCTGCTAGGGGAATAAAAGGGTTGGTCCTATCCGCTTTTAGAGTGATCGCAGACTTAAGTAGGTCCCTGAGAGTCCTCGCATCATAGCCTGCTCTTATACAATTCCAAAGCATTCTTTTCATAGGCTTACTAACTACTGGATACAAGTATAGGGTATACTGGTTCTAAGCCTACCTTTTCTTTTTCTTACTCGCTGACAACCTTGCTTACTTTGAACTTTTTCTTAAGCTTGGCAGACTAGCTCCTAACTTCCTTGATAGAGCGATGAGCTTACTTAAATAGAGTGCTATCCTCAGTAATTACTTAAAAGAGAACCTTGCACCAGAACGAGGCTGACTCAGACTCTTACTTCGGGATAGCTGCTTTAGAACCTAACCTTATTTTGACTTCTAGGGTTTGCTGGTTCTAAAACCTGTCTCCCTTTTTTTTGAGGAAGTAAGGAAGTGGATAAACCTTATAACCCTGTAGGAGTAGGAGCCAGCTAATCCCTCTATCAGTCTAACCCCGCGAGCAAGGCGAAGAGTGCCCTAGGGTCCGTCCCGGGATGCTCACTACGACCTGCTGATACTCCCCCGCAGTAGGAGCGGACTGAGTCGGTACTCGTCTACGAGAGGTGCGCTCGTATGCCTTTCGAGGCTTCCCCCTTGGAAATATTCTCGGCAGAACAAAACCTCTTTCTGTTGCGGAAAAAAACCTACTTTAGATCCGCTAGAACATGTAGATCTATTAGACTACAAAGAAAGAAATTGGTAGCAAGAGAACTGTCTCTAAACCACTAAAGCACCTACAATAATCAGTAATAATCAGTCTACCTACGGTACATTGTAGAGAGACGTTCGACTCCACGCTTCCAGCTACGAAATTCAAGCAATAAGGGCCGGTGCCACCCACTATTCTAGTTAGACTAGGAAATTTCCCCTCGCCTCTGGTTAGTTAATTCTTATATAAGTATAAGCGGGTTTAAGCTTAGAAGAAAAGAAAGCACCAGGCTTAGAACGGGCATGGAACACAGGATTGGCTGCCAAGTGTGTAAGGCTAGCATTAGAACAGAGCCGGAGAAATTGATAGCGAAATGGCACCGCTAGATCGCGTAGCAAGTAAGAAATAAAAGTGCAAAGGTAGTAAAGGCGAGTGCCTTCTGCTTCGGCACTAAGCCTGGAAAGAGTCGGTTGCTTTATGGCTTTCTAAGGCTGTTTAAAGGTTACTGAGGTTTTATGGGTCTATAGGTTTGGAACCCTCTTATTATTATCCTCTACCATTCCTGTTTCCGGATCAACATCTAAAACAGCTAGGGCTCGGGTCTATCTGCATGTGGCTGGGGTCCCAACAGCGGAGAAGAAGAATAGTTCTGGCAAATTCTGGGATCCACTATCGCTTCTAGTCTTCTTGTGATCTACAGGTTAGCTTTCTAAGTCTCATTCAATCCATTTCGTCTTAGGCTCAAGGGAAGGAAAGCTCGAAAACTTCCTCTCGCCAACCCGAGTTCAGTAGGAAAGCCCGAGCGATAGAGCGTATCAGCTACACCTTAGCATTAGTAATAGAATTTTTGCTTATACACTTGTTATTGAAGGATTTATTTTAGTTGACTTTCAATTAGGACAAAGTGAAAATAAAAGTCTGAAGAGTGTTCGTTCCCAATCCTAGTACAAATCGGCTAGGGCTAGGTATTAGTAGTCGGAAAGGAAAGGTTGTACTAACTATTTACGGGTGCGGTGGCGTGGCTGAGCTTAAGGTTTCAACATTCTATCTTTTAGTAGTTCGAGAAAGGACGTCCCCTTGAGTCTTATAAGGATTCTAGCTCTCTTCTATTTTGCCTTCACCCTATGAGTTCAGGGTGCTTTCCTGGCTCGCCTTCACTCTCTTTAAATAAGAAAGACGGGGCTTCCTTTCCTCCTAACCAACTCGCTACAGGGTCTATGTAATTGAGCTGGTTCTGTATAAGCAGGGGTGGGGATGACGCTCGTATCCCGTAACTTGTCAGTAGAGTCATTCATCCCTATCTTGGTTGCATTCTTTATCCTGGAAAGCTAGTCTAGTCTCCGCCCCCTGTCTCTGGGCAGCCTTTGATCATCTCGGTGAGCCTTCCCCTTATATATGAGAGAGGTCGTGATAAGAGTTTCCGAGTGAGGCGAGGGGCTCCTCTCAATCGACGAAGGCTTGAGTCCCCTACGGCCTGTACAATGCGCTAGTCGCATCTTCTATAAGGCTGGCATCTAATATAAAGAAAGCTGTCCTTGTGGACTCTGTCTCATCTTTTTTTATTAACTATATTCATGCTTCATGAAAAAAATGAAGCAATCCGCTTCGCACCTTTATCCCTTTCTTTTTTTGGGGAAAATGCATTCTCACAACTTCCTATTGAATCAAAAAATGCCTACACCCATGCTCTCTGGAAAAGTCTTCTCCAGAAGTTTTATACTAAGCCCACTTATTCTTATCCCCCTGTGGCAGCCTTTGCTTTTCCCACAATCACAAGCCCACTAGGCATAAAGAAAACAGAGGATCCCCGTGCCAAAGCAGGCATCTTTCTTGGCTATCCTTTTGGCCAAATCTTTTCTCTCTCATATATGATTCTTCTTTAAAACCATTTACACTTCCAGGAGTATCAGCGCTGCTTCGATAGGACAAGGTTTGAAGAGCTCTTACGCGGAAAGTCTTTCGCTCTCTCTTATTCAGTTCGAATCCTCAGTTATTTGATAAAGCGAAATTCGAGAATAGAATAAAGAATCGAATCATAGAGTTCAGATCTCTACCGAAAGGGAGAGGAGAACAAATCAAGATCGACTTACTTACAGGAAAGAAGCGAAACTCGACTGCTTGGACAGAGTGGGATAGATCTATTGCCAGAGGTGGAGACGGATAGGTAGCTAGACTTCCAAGTTGCGGCACGAAGTAGCGAATTTCATTTATCTTTTTCAGATGCTGGAGTGAGTTCTTGAGAAAGAACATAACTAGACTTAAAAGGAGAAGTCTCGGAAGAAGATCAACCGAGAGTCCCCGTCATATGCTCTTTATAAAGTAGTTTGAGGGCCTTAAGAAAAGTAGACCGTCGGGGGTAAGGAAAGGGTCGATGTACATTGATTTTTCATATATAGAGAGATTCCCCTGTATAGCTAGCCTTCTTCTTCAGCGGATACTCTGCGTAGTATACCTATGGATGGTACATTTAATCAAACAAAGCCTCTCGACTTGCCTGTTGGTTCGCGGGTATGCTTCTCTTTTGATCCGCGGTCTGCCACCGATCGTCTTTCTTGAGAGGGTTTTCTCCAAGTTATTCGACCAAGATTTCTCCGAAGCGGTTAGTTTCCTGTTATCTGGTGGTGAATTTGATGTCCGTGGGGTGACGACCCCGGGCTCTACTGTCAGATTTCTGAGTGGGTACCCGTTGGGCTATCTTGGCGCATGGCCTCTTTTCGCGTTGTCCCACCACCTAATTATTTGGTGGTGTGCAGAACTTGTGTGCCCGTGTTTACCAACTACGCCGTCCTCGGGGATGACGTAGTAATCGCGGATGAGAATGTCGCGACCCGTTACAAGGAGTCCCTTGACCTCCTGCAGGTGGTTATTTCGAAAGAGAAATCACTAATATCAAGGAGTGGCTCCGCGGAATTTGCGAAGAACTTTAGGGTTCGAGATTTGACAGTCGATCTCTCCCCGGTATCCATTAAAGCGTTATTAAACACTTTCCACCCCTACGGGTTGATGGCTGTTGCTCACCGTTATTCGGTGCGTGATTTGCTTTGTAGGCTGGGTGGAGCTGGATATCGTGTTCTTGCAAGGCTAGACCATAGGCGGTATTCCCGTCTTGTGGTTATGGGGCTAAAATTGCTCTCTCCTTCTTACCCGCTTTATTTCTGGTTGGGTAAGGGACGACCACTCAGTCCAGAAGCTCATGGGCGTTTGGTGAGACTCCTTCGAGCCAAACTGAAGCCCCGGGAGCTGGTATTGCCTCCCGATGAGCTGTGCGAGACTGAGGAATCTAGAGATTTCCTGGAGTACTCTCTATTCGATCGGAACCCGGTTCGTCGAGAACCTTCTCTTATAGATTCCCTTCACCAAGTCATCGCCAGCAATCCGCTCTTATCCCTTGGTGTCAAAGGGAGCTTTTGTCTCGAAGAGCCAACAAAGGGGCCAGCCCTCTCTCTCTATCTTGGTCTCCGTTTAGCATCATATATCGATCTGGAGAAGACGACAATGCCACAAGAGAGCAGAGTCCAAGTCTAGCTTGGCTCTTTTGTTGCTTACAGTATATATAGAACTATCATTTGC
>BQNB010081435.1:0-29626 GCA_026074375.1 Tanacetum coccineum
CTAAAAATTTGGAAAAATGATTTTTAAACTTAGAAAAGTCTAAAATATCATAAAAACTCAGAAAACTATTTTTAACTATTTTTAGAATTAAAATTTTAATTTTAAACTTAAATTTAAGAGCTTAAAAATGAAAATTAAAATCTAAAAGGTGTAAAAATGATTTTACTGAATGTAATCCTAAAGCTATTTTTTATAAAACTAAAAACTATTTTTTTATAATTTTCTGAAATTTGTTTCTATTTTTTATTGGTCTTTTAAGATTTTAACTTTCGAAAAACTATTAAAAATAAAATAATTGATGGAAAATTACAAAAAATTCAGGAAAAATCTAAAATGTAACAAAGATTACTAGAAAATTATAAGATTCAACTCAGCTTATCATATAAGCTGTGAAAATGGCTTATTAGGCTACGGCTTATAAATGAAAAGGGAAATTAAAACGTGTATAAGTTTTTAATGAAAGGAAACAATGATGGATGAGCTATTGTAGCAAACTGGTTAACATGTATGGTTGTTGAGAGGGAGGTCGTGGGTTCGAGGCAGGCAAACCCCTTTTTGCTTATTTTTTATTTTTTGATTTTTTTTACAAAACTGAATATTGGAACTTGTAAAGGAACTAATTTAAAGCAACTTTAAAACTACACTTTTTGTCTGAAGATGACAAATAAGCTCTGAAAACAGCTTATGAATAAGCTGTTTCAGAAAGGGAGCTTTTGAACTCAAACTGCTTGTTTGGACTTATAAGCTTGCACAAGCTTCTTTATAAGCTCATTGGCAAAACCAAAAGCTATTCTAGAATCCCTAAGACATGCATAAGCTAATCCTATTAAGCTAGCTAAACAAGAAACACTAAAAGCCACTAAAATTAATGCTAAAAACTGCAAACTCAGAAAGCAATACTAAAAACTCAAAATTAAGAAAAGCTAAAGAGCTTAATAAGCTAAGCCAGGAGCTGAGCTTAATAGAACTTAACAATCAACTTAAGAATTATGGAATTCAATTATAAAATCAACTACTATAAGCTAGAAATTAAAAATTAAGAGCTAAGATTTAAAACTGCTGTTTTTGGATTTTTCAGGTTTTATGAAAACTTTAAAGCTAAATGCCCCTAATCCATTAAGCTATAAATAGTAAATAAGACTTAATCTATTTTAAACTATGACTAAACTTAAGGCTACTAAAATTTAAG
Organism: Tanacetum coccineum; assembly: GCA_026074375.1. Classification (NCBI taxonomy): domain Eukaryota; kingdom Viridiplantae; phylum Streptophyta; class Magnoliopsida; order Asterales; family Asteraceae; genus Tanacetum; species Tanacetum coccineum. The sequence continues at coordinate 1,190 of BQNB010081435.1, forward strand.
ATCCTAAATCCTAGATTTACTAATTTAAATAAGACTAAAAGTTCAGCAGTACTAACTACTTGTTAGTACTGCTGATGCAACTAGCAAAAACCAAACCAAATGTGCAGGGTAACCTAGTGAGGTTAAACCTACACTAAACACTCTTGTTGAGTGTGTATAAACACAAAACAAGCAAGAACCAAGCCTTAGATGGCTTGGTTCAAAATTTGCACAAGTGAAAATCAAAGGAAGAATTCCCCTGGTGCAGGAAGGCTAAAAATAAGCTCAAACTCTTTTAATTTTAAAAACTAACTTGTGAAACCTATTCTCCTAATGATCTTAAGTGAAACTAAAGCTAACTCAATCAAATTGCACAAAAACCTTTGACTTATTGAAGTCAAAGTAGCTTATCCCAAACACCCCTTATACTACTAGACAGATATCATTTAGCTTAGTAATTGAAATCTATTTATCTAAACCTTTATACCAGATATTAATGAGTTTTTAACAAGCTTAATAAACATAAATTCATAACCTAATAAGCCAAATTCTAAGATCTACTCTTATACTATCTAATTTTTTTGTTTTTGAGATTTTTAAAGGCAAACAATGAAAAACTAAGCTCTAATCTAGACTAGCTAAAAACAGATAGTAAAACATGATTAATAAGCAACATGAATCACAAATAAGCAACTAGATAAGCAGTCTAAACTATTAATAAGCAAATAGGCAGTTTTAAGCTACAAATTAAATGACAAAGGGAACTTAAAAGAAAACTTACAATTTGCTTCAGCTAAACAGAAGCATGGGCTCAAATGAGCTTATCAACAGCTCTGGCTTATCCTAAGATAAGCCAGTAAAGTCCTTGGGATTCCTTCCATGATTGAATCCCCTTCCAAAGCTTTTAGGTCCAAAATAGTTAAGGTTTTAAACTGTTTTTAAGTCTTAAGTAGATTAAGGTCTGTTTTAGCTTAATTACTAGCTTATAGACTAGTAAGAGCTTGTATTAGCTTATTAGATCAATAGCTTAACAAAGAAGAAATAAGAGCTTATGAGTGAAATTTAAAAGAGCTTATGACAAAGTATTTAAGGGTAAGATTTTCATTAAAATAAAACTTGATTACATGATTTAAAAGAAAATTACAGCTGAATTTTAAAAGGAAATTACAATAAGCTAAATTTAAGCTCTTATCTACTAAGCTACCCTAAATACTATCTAAAAAAAACTAGATGTCTGCGTGAGTGATGGTTAGGCTATTTATAGCCTATTGATGAACATTCTAGGCCTGCCTTCTTGCTCACGCTTCTTCTAATCTTGCCCGTCCATTTTTTCAATCATTGGATCAATGATTTCATCCGTTGGATTAAGTGTGGACACTCAAGGATTGCCAAGCTGTCATTCTTGATGTGACAGCTTGTGCTACTTCTCTGAGTGATCCAAGAGTAAAACCCCCATTCCTTTGTGCTTTCTCAACCTCCACGTGTGATCCTTGCCTTGTGAGCTACTAAGAGCTTTTGATATGACTAATCTAACCTTGCCATCTTGTAAACGAGCTCTTGAATTGACATTGGTACCCTTCAATTTGGAAACGCCCTTTGATTTGACAGCGGGGTAAATGAGGTAGGGGATGATGAACATGAACATCCCTTTGGCGCTCTTTTATAACTGAAACGGGTAAACTCAATTTAAACTTTGGGCTTTTGGCAATTTTAGTCCTTGTGGTTAGTTTATAAAAGAGTAAGGTAAAAAGGACTTTCAGAAATGGCAACAATGGCCCTTGGAGTTTTTATAAAAGAGAAATGGGTTTAGGGTTTTGGGCTTTTGGATCCGGGTGTGGCCCATTTAGGCTTAGGGACCATTTGTGTGATTTTTGAAACTTGAAGGACTAAAGTGGAATATTTTGGGTTTTGTCTTTTGTGGTTGACTTCTGTTGACCAAGATTGACTGGAGTTGACTGAAGATTTGACTTTTTCTGGCTTTGGCTTCCGGCTTTTGTTCACTCTTCCGTTCTTGTGTCCGTGCTTGCCCGTTTTTGACGGTTTTCTTGTGATTTTTGATATATCCGTACCTGCACACACAAAACACAAAAACAAGCATATTTTTGCCATTTTTAGTCTGTTTTGGGTTTAATTGGGCCATTTTAGGTATTAACGGATATGTGTATTTTACACTTATCAAAATTCCCCAAACTAAACGATTGCGTGTCCTCACGCAATATCACATGCCTTATAACCAAATACCTCGAAACTTCCCCAAACTAAACCTTTGAAAAGTAGCAAAGATTCTTGTTGAGAGAGCTAAGAGATCACAAGTTATAAAACACCCGAATTCCCATTTTCAAAACTTTTTTTTTCTTTTTATGATTTTTCTTGATAATTAACTACCTAACTTCAAATTATTTGTGTTGACATAATGTATTGTTTTCATTACCTCATTGGTAACTTTAAGGATCATAGAACAAAAAGCACAGTTAAGTGTCTAAAAGATAACTTCATCATCCCCGATTTTTCACTTTTCCCATGCTAAGCTTAAAAATAAGATCACTGCTAATTACGAACTAAGATGCTAAGACTACTTATAATTACAACTTGTGAATTCCTCTTCCCGACATAAATCATATATTTAGGTGTGTGTGTTCAAATTAATTTAAACCATTAAATCCACATATTTAGATAGTTGAAATCCGACCAAGCTTTACACATGGGCCTTTTGGGCTAATATGTTAATCACTTAGCAAGATCACAACTCAAAGCAAACAAAAACCTCCTTAGCTAAGACATCGTTGGTTCACTTGTCCCATGAATGACTTTCTTCTCTAGCAATCCCACCGTCATCGGGTAAGTGCTAAGGCTTTTGACACCCCATCCGGAGAATACTAATCGAAACGCATGAACTTCCGATGAAAAAGCCTTGTAGACTTTTGCAAACCTTAGTTCAAAAGAATACCTTGGTTTTAGAAAATGAAACTTTTACTATTTATTTTCTAACTTTGCAACATTATTATTTCTATTTACATTATTAGGCTAGGAATTGGTTCAAAAGAATACTTTGGTTTTAGAAAATGAAACTTTTACTATTTATTTACTAACTTGCAACATTATTATTACTATTTATATTATTAGGCTAGGAACTGGTATCACTTTTCTTTCGACGACACATCGGCCACGCCTCCGACAAGAGCTCGTGTACTTATTATGATACCAACCCTAAATATACATCCTCCACCCTTTCTTTCGATGTCACATCGGGAGCGAACCGATAAATGCCCATGTACTTTATTATGATGGAGTTTGTATATTAATTTATTATCACTAAGATGGATAACTGCATCCTTTTTATTCACACTACCTTTTTTTCTTTTTCATACATTATTTATTTAACTATCATTTTTACTATAACACATTTATTTTTTTGCAAAGAAAATTTTCATTTAGAAACCCAAAGTCATAAACATGAACCAAAATTCTTATTTACAGATGAGGTTGACTTCTCATCGATAAAGCTTTTATCTCTGAATATGTTGATTAGACTTTAAAGTAAAACTCTAATTTTGTTAAAAAATAAAGAGAACACTATAAATTAATCATTTTAAGAACTTCGCGGGAAGAAAAACCACAATTATTCTTATAAGACCTTTAATTTTCTAATAAACTTTGTTTAGCATCCTAATTCGAAGATCAACACTATCGACTCTTATTCTTGCAGATTTAAAATCTCTAATAAAGAAATTCGCAAATACTTAAGCCTATAAAAAATCCAACTCGCATATTAAAATCTACTGGAGATTTAGCATAAAAAAAAAAAAAAAAAAGCTATCATTTACTAATGATTTCAAGTTTAGCATGTTTAAAGTCTACATGAGACTAGCACAAATTATCATCATTAATTGTTAAGGGAGAAAGCTAGAACTCAACTTAAAATTTTTGCTATTTTTGCGGGAAAACGGGTACGTGAGAACAAAACAATAAACAGGTAACATCAAATCGATAGATTCCCTCCCCAAACTAAAATGAAACATTGTCCTCAATGTTTAAAGTCGGGTTTCTACGAAAATCTAAGCCGTTTATGAATTATGCAAAGATAAACGTGAATCGATAAGATGAAAGGATATCGGATCTCCCCAAACTAATTTCAGACAAAGGATAGGAAGCTCGAGTGAACCGGGACACAACACCGAACACGAGAGGCTTCAGAAATTGTTGGTTCAATCCTACAAAAATCACAACAAACAACAAACGATGAAAACCGGAAGAGTACAAGCCTCTACACATCACAACACATTTGTTAGAAAATAGCAAGAAGAAAGAAAATGATAAGCATGGGGTAAACTCCCACGAAGCGGCTTGTTTTTGTTCACCGAGTCGCAAGCTCGACTCGATCCCTGCATTTATTTGTCCTTAGAAAAGTTGAGATACCGGGATAACCAACAGGTGGCATCCCCCTCCAAAAAAAATAAAAAAAAAAAAATAGAAAAAAGAAATAAATTTGAGACGGTGGCAATTCACTTTGAAAATTTGAGCACATCTGGTAGATAATTTGGCAGTGGGGGCCCCCCCCCCCCCCCCCCATATGGAAAAACGATCGTTATAGAAAAGGGCCGGCGCCCGCCACCAACGGGACTTAAGCTTACCGGAGAAAATCTTTAATCGGGAGTTAAAGAGGAGGACTCGATCACCCAACGATTAAAAATGCGGTTTTTGATCTTAGCCCACGGAATTCTCTTAGTTTTCTCCTTGTAGATTAAAGAATTTTCGTAAGCTTGATCACGGAGCTCATGGAGTTCATTAAGCTGTAGCTTCCGGTAATCGCCCGCGGTCTTGAGATCGAAATTGGCATGCTTAAGAGCCCAATATGCCTTGTGTTCTAGTTCAACTGGTAAGTGACATGATTTTCCATAAACTAGCTTGTAGGGTGTGCATCCGATCGGAGTCTTGTAAGCGGTCCTAAATGCCCACAACGCATCGTCTAATTTGTCGGACCACGAGGCACGGTTTTCGCCAACCGTTCTTTCTAAGATTCTTTTAAGTCCACGATTCGTCACCTCGACTTGACCACTAGTTTGAGGGTGGTAAGCGGTAGAAAGACGATGTGTGACTCCATATTTTGACATAACTTTATCAAATTTGTCGTTACAGAAATGGGTCCCACGATCGCTTATGATAGCTCTCGGTGCACCGAATCGGGAGAAAAGGGATTTCAAAAATTTGACAACTACTCTAGCATCGTTGGTGGGGAGCGCCTTGGCTTTAACCCATTTGGAAAGATAATCGACGGCTACAAGTATGTATTTGTTTCCTCTTGATGACGGAAAAGGTCCCATAAAATCAATGCCCCATACATCGAAAATTTCACAAACTTGGATAGCATTTTTTTTTGCGGCATATCATCATGATGTGAACAGTTTGCCTTGTTCTTGACATGCATCACAAGATTTGATCATTGAATGAGCATCTTGATATATGGTAGGCCAAAAGAACCCGGCATCAAAAACTTTCCGAGCGGTGATGTTGGCACTATAATGGCCCCCGGTGGGTCCTTCGTGACAAGCTTTGAGGATTTTAAGAGCTTTTTGGCCAAATACACACCTACGGATGATTTGATCCGCACATATACGAAAGATAGGGATCATCCCAAAAGTAATGCTTTACATCTTTGAAAAACTTTCTCTTTTGTTGAGTTGACATTCCTTTGATAAGACAATTTCCAGCGAGGTAAATGCTATATCCGGCAAACCACTAAGTACTAACGTGGTTATCATAGAGATGTCCCCGTATTCAATGTCCTAAATAGGAAAGGGTCTCGTTAAATCTCCTTAATCAAAAACATTCTCAACGGGTTTCAAGTCAGTGAGGTGATCGTTCTGCGTAGTTTTCAGCACTTTCGTACAATTACATGTAATCGAATTCCTGGAGAAGTAAAAAACCCATTTAAGCAATCTTGCTTTGGCGTCTTTCTTGTTGAAGAGGTATTTTAAAGCGGAATGGTCCGTGTAAACAACACTTTTATTCATGATAAGATATGATCGAAATTTCTCAAAAGCGTACACCACGGCAAGCATCTCTTTTTCCGTTGTTGTGTAATTTGTTTCTGCTTCGGTCATCGTTTTGCTCGCGTAATGAATTGGCCTAAAATGCTTCTCAATCCTTTGCCCTAGAACCGCACCTATTGCATAATCACTTGCATCGCACATGAGTTCAAGGGATTGGTGCCAATTTGGAGCAATGAAAATTAGAGCTTCGGTTAATTTCTTTTTTAGAGTCTGAAAAGCTTGAATGCATTCTTCTGAAAAGATAAACGGGGTGTTCTTCTCAAGAAGGTGGGTCATGGGTCGAGAAATCTTTGAAAAATCTTTGATGAATCTACGGTAAAAACCAGCATGCCCGAGAAAACTTCGAATACCCTTGACGGTGGTTGGGTGAGGTAGCTTAGAAATCACATCGATCTTAGCTTTGTCGACTTCAATTCCTTTCTTCGAGATCTTATGTCCTAATACGATACCTTCTTTAACCATGAAATGGCTTTTTTCCTAATTTAGAGCTAAATTAGTGTCTTCACACCGTTTAAGCATTTTATCTAGATTGGTGAGGCACGTAGAAAAAGAATTTCCAAAAACCGAGAAATCATCCATGAAGACTTCCATTGTCTTTTCAATCATGTCATGGAAGATTGCCATCATACACCTCTGAAACGTGCCTGGTGCATTGCATAAGCCAAAAGGCATGCGGCGTAGCAAACGTTCTGTATGGGCAGGTGAATGTGGTCTTTTCTTGGTCTTTTGGATCAATTGGAATTTGGAAATAACCCGAGAAACCGTCGAGGAAACAATAGAATTCATTTCCTGCGAGTCTCTCAAGCATTTGATCCATGAACGGCAAAGGGAAATGGTCTTTTCTTGTAGCTTCGTTCAATTTGCGATAATCTATGCATACTCTCCATCCCGTTACAAGTCTTGTCGGCACTAATTCGTTTTCATCATTGGTTACTACGGTCATTCCTCCTTTCTTTGGTACACAGTGTACTGGGCTCACCCAAGGACTATCCGAGATTGGGTAGATCAATCCAGCGTCAAGAAGTTTTTCAACCTCTTTTTTAATGACATCATGGATCTTTGGATTAACCCTTCTCTGATGTTGGACCGTTGGTTCGTAATCCTCCTCCATTAGAATCTTATGAGAACAAAATTCCGGGTTTATACCCTTTATGTCGGAGAGCTTCCAAGCAATGGCTTGCTTTCGGGATTTAAGAACCTTTATGAGAGCGGTCTTCTCATCATCACTCAAATCTTTGGCAATTATGACAGGCAACTTGTTGTTATCTGCTAAAAATGCGTATTCGAGATGAGGTGGTAAGTCCTTAAGTTCAACCTCGGGAGGTTCATCGATTGAAGATTCGGCGGATTTACAAACTTTAAGCTCTTTCCTGATTTCTGGTAAGTAATTTCCTTGATTCAGTGACGGCGAAGGATCACTATTGAGAAGAGATTCGAGAAGGAGAATGTCCCCCTCTGGGTCATAATAAGCTTCATCAACTTCCGGTGAAGTTGGATCATCGGCTAGAGCAAGAAAAGTATCAGCTTCTTCCAAAAGTAGAAAATCACTATCCCCGAAAGGAGTGAGAGTCGGAGAAGAATTTGAAACAATCGGATCGTATCCGGGAGAAGGATTGCCATATGCAATTTCGTCGGAAAATCCTAAAACTTCTTGTGAGTATTCTTCACACGTAACATCGATAAGATCAACTTTCTTCAACGATTCGAGATTGTTGTACGAAATAGAAGGAGTATCACCACATTTAAGGGTCAAAGATTGATCATCGTTTCTAAGGGTTATTTCCCCTTCATACACATCAATTAAAGCATGAGCCGTCCTAAGAAAAGGTCTCCCGAGTATCAACGGTACTCGAGGATCGGCTATGAAATCAAGAACAACAAAATCGGCCGGAAAGTAGAACTTTCCTACCTTGACAAAAACATTCTCGGCTACACCGGTTGGTTTGGAAATTGTTCGGTCGGCTAATTCTAACACCATTTTAGTATCATTTAGGCCCGGGAGTCCAAGCTTTTTCCAAATGGAAAGAGGCATGAGATTAATGCTAGCACCTAAATCGGCTAGGGCTAAGCAATTATCAAACTCTAAAAAATCACATGGGATAAGAAATCGACCGGGGTCACCTAGCTTTTCTGGAAGCTTTTTGAGGACAACCGCACTACAATTTTCATTCAAAGGTGTCTTGGTTAACTCGATTAACTTGTCTTTGTTATTAAGCATCTTTTTGAACATCAGAGCAAACTTAGGCATATGAATGAGAGCATCCGCGAAACTTAGCTCAAAGTGAAGATTACAGAAAATTTCCATAAACTTGGAAGCTAGGATATCATCCTTTTCACAGAGTTTCTCTTTTGCAAGTCTTGAAGGGTAAGGCAAACTAGTCTTCATCTTTTGAGTAATGAGAGGCTCATTGATTGGTTCTGTGTCTTGGTTTTGATCTTGGACCAAAGGAGGTTGGATGTCTTCGGTGCTTGGGACATGTGCGGTATTTTCCAAATTTGGATTTTGCACTTTTTCCGTTGACGTCTCCGGGTTTTGTTCGGGTTCTTTTTGAGGATTTGAAACAACGGGAGTAGGAACAAGAGGAGTCGAAGGTCCTTCCAAAGTTTTACCGCTCCTTGTGGTGATAGCATTAATTTGCTGACGAGGGTTAGTTACGGTTTGACTTGGAAGAGTTCCTGAATTCGAAGTAGAGGCGGAATTTTTGAAATTATTACAAAGACTTGTCAACAAACTCGTAACATTAGCCATTTGATTTTGCAAATTTTGACCTTGATTTTGAACATTCTTCAACACCGCATCGTTTGCCTTGACGTAGTTTTCAAAATCCGTTTTCGAAACACCTTGAATTTGAGGCGTAGGAGCTTGATATGGTGGAACTTGGTAAACCGGTGGTTGATTGGTTGGTGGTTGAAAAACTTGACCTTGATTGTTTTGATGGTTTTGATTGAAATTGTTTCCACGGTTTTGATTCGAATTGAAATTGTTTCCTTGATATCGGCTTTGGTTTCCTTGGTTGTTTTGAACATTTGGTTGATTAAAACCGGGTGGTCTCATTTGATTTGCCAAATTAGGAGGATTCCTTTGAACAAAGTTGCCAACGGCGGCGGTTTGTTGGAATTGATGAATGTTATCATGAAAAACGGGAAATTCATTCCTTGTTAACGGACAATTGTTAAAATTATGGTTTGAACCACATGTAACTCAAACTTCCTCGACTGCTTTGACGGTAGTAGGAGTCGTAACATTCTTTTCACTAATCATCTTTTCTAATCGGCTCATTCAAATATCCATTTCGTCTTTAAGAGAAGCGGCGAGTTGTTGAAATTCAAAAGAATTAGAAGGTGTAGAAGTAGAAAGAGGATCATTCGTACTCGCTCTTGGCTCAATTTCACGACTTCTTGAATAACGAACCTTGGATTTACTCTCAATAATGGCTAAACCATCACGAGGCATCTTATCTAGAAAATTTCCACCCGCGGCGGAATCTAAAGCAACTTGATCATTGGTATTCAATGAATCGTAGAACGTATCAAGTTGATGTAATTCCGAGAAACCATGATGAGGACATTGAGGAAGAAATCCTTTGAAACGTTCCCATGCTTCGTTGAAAGTTTCATTTGGTTTTTGCAAGAAAGTAGTGATTTCATTTCGAAGGTAAGTTGTTTTCGAAGGTGGAAAGAATTGGTTTATGAATTTCAAAACAAGATCATCCCACGTTAGAATCGATTGAGATGGTTCTTTATCTAGCCAAGTCCGGGCTTCACCTTTGAGAGAAAAAGAAAAAAGCAAAAGCTTAATCGACGTATTCGGAACGTCCGGATGTCTAAACGTAGAAGTAACCTTGTTGAAAAATTGAAGATGATTATGAGGGTCTTGTCTAACCGTAAATTGATTACTTTGAACAAGATTAATCAAAGTTTGTTTGAGTTCAAAATTGTTTGCATTTATCGGTGGAACAACAATTGCATCTTCGTATCCCTTGATGGGAGCTTGTAGCATTTGAGCCATGGTACAATTTTCGGCCATTGGAAACTCGGGTTCCTCAACAATAACCGGTCTTATTTGTTGTTGTCGAGAATTTTGATTACGAGTTTGAGAACAAGTGCGCATACACTAAAAAAAAGAAATTAAAAAGTAAACAAAAAATACACTAATTTTTTTGATTTTTGAATTTTTTAACAATCTATTTAAAACGGATACACGAAAGACAACTTAAAACCAAATAATCAACTTACTTCACGAGTCGAATTTCTTCATCGGTAACTCTTTAAATATTGCTTCTTAAGATGAGCCGTTACTCGGGTTAAATGAAACAAATGGCAAGTTTTTGAATCTTTGATTCGATTTGGGAACTTTTCAAGTTCACCGAAACTTATTTATGATAATACCTCGATTGAGAATATTATATGTTGGTGTTCTTTTATCAACTTTGTGTATTTTATTTCTTTTTAAGGACAATTTTTATATTTTTGATTTTTTTTATATATTTATATGATAACCATACTAAAAAGAAAAGAAAAATATTTTATACTTTATATTTTTTTAATTTTTTTAGGTTTTAAATTTTTATAACAAAAATATAACTTTCGTAAACGAAAGGATCTTCAAATCAAAATCAACAAACGTAAACGAAGGAATCTTTAACACAAGTCCCCGGCAGCGGCGCCAAAAATTGATTGTAGTATTTTACTATATATAAAATATACTATACCAAAAGAGCAATTAAGAACTTTCCCAAAGTTTCCCTTAAGGAAAATCCACTCTAAAAGATATATATATATATATATATATATATATATATAATATAATACGTATTAAACCGGGAAGTATGCTTTCCCGGGTCGTTTCCCCAACGATTTATGAAATTGAAACCACGCCTTAGTTTGGATGATGATTTGAATGAGAGAAAAAATATTTTTAATTATCTATAACTACCAATTAAAAGCAACAATTAAAATAAAAACACAAAAGCAATTAAATACTTAAAATAATTAACGGGAAACAAATAAAACGTGACGAATAAACAAGTAAGACAAAATTAAACCTTAAAATGCAAACTAAATTTCTAAACCTAAATTAGGGCAAAATAAAATTTTAAGAAAAAGAAAAATATTTTTTTTTGATTATTTTTGAATTTATTATGAATTAAAAACTATTTTAATCTAAATAAATCCTAAAAAATAGCAAATTAAGTCCTAAAAATTTTAAAAAATGATTTTTAAACTTAGTAAAGTCTAAAGTAACTTAAAAACTCAGAAAACTATTTTTTTTATATTTTAAAATTAAAAATAAAGGCTTAAAAATGAAAATATAAATCTAAAAGTGTTGAAAATGGTTTTTCTGAATGTAAACCTAAAAGTATTTAATCTAATGCTAAAAACTATTTTTTTTGTATTTTTATAAAACTTTTTTCTATTTTTTATGTATTTTCGAAAATTAAATCCTAAGAAAAATGATTAAAAATAATCTACTTGATGGAAAAATGTGAAAAATTCAAGGAAAGTCTAAAAAGTAACAAAGTTCACTTAAAAAATAAGAAAACTAACATTGCTTATCAAATAAGCTCTAAGAACAGCTTATTAGGTTACGGCTTATTTAAATGGGCTTAAGCCCAAAGTGTGGTTAATAATTAAATGGGGGAAAGTATAAACGGATGAGCTATTGAAGCAATTGGTTAAGGCATTGGGCATTTGAGTTAGAGGTCATGGGTTCAAGGTTGGTATACACCCCTTTTTGCACTTTTTTTATTTTTGCAAACTAAAAGCTAAAACCTATTAAGCAAACATTTTTAAGCAACTTTAATAAAAGCAACTCTAACTGAAACTCAAAAATAAGCTCTTAAAGAGCTTTTTAAGATCTGACCTCAGAAAGTGAGCTTTTGAGCACTTACAATTATTTTAACTAAAAGTCTTGCACACAGCTTACATTAAGCTCATTTTCAAAACCAAAAACTGTTCTAGAATCCCTATGAAATGCAGAAGTTGAATCTAAAAAGCTACTTAAGCTAAAAACACTACAAGACTCCTAAATCTAGGATTGAAAACAGCATACTCAGGAATAAAACTCAAAAAGCTCAAAATCAAGCTAAGCTAAAAAGCTCAAAAAGCCAAGACAGAGGTTGAGCTTATAAGAACTAATTAACCTAACTATAAGCTATAAATTCAATCAAGAAAATCAAATACTACAACTAAAAATTCTAAAATTAAAAAGCTAAATTCTATTACTACTGTTTTTGGTTTTTTGAAAATTTTTATGAACTTTAAAAGCAAATGTACTTAAGAAAATAAGCTAGAAATGTAAACAAGCTTGACTACTTAAATATATCTAATCTATAAACCTTCTGAATTTTAAAGTCTAAATCCTATTAAAACTAGCTTAAATGATAATGAAAAAGACAGCAATAGTAACTGTTATTACTACAAATGACCCATACCCCGCTACCCCTCTTGATTACAATTGACAAAGGGGCAAAACTAATATGCAGGTTACCTTAGTGATTACACCTGCATTACACACTCAAAGTGAGTGTGTATGAACACAATACAGACACAAACCAAGCCTTTGAGAGCTTGGATCAAATTTTTAGCAAGCAAAGAAAGGGAGAAATCTCCCCTGGTGCACAGCTTACAAAATAAGCCTCAAAATGATATAAAGCTTAAACTAATCCTATAAACCTATTTAAAACCTAATCTAATATGAAAATCAAGTTGACCAAAGAAAAACTTCCAAGTTACATTAACTTTTGAAGGTCAAATAGTACTAATCCAAACACCCCTTTATACTTAGGAAAATTCATTTAAGCTTGAACATTTCAAATCTAGCTAACAACTTTCAAAGATCAGATAATCACTAACTTATAACAAGACTAATGTAGGATCCCGTTATCACTTCATAACATACAATCGATCACGAAATTGAACTAGAAATGAGAAAAAGAGAGTTGTTCTAGAGAGAGAAACTAGAGAGAGAGATGAGAGATGAGAGAAAAGAGAAAAGAGAAAAGATATTTCTTAGATATTTTGAACAACTAACTTTTCCAAGTGGAAAAGTTCCTTATATACCCCGACACTTAAAAGTGACGCGCGGGATATTTAACTAGGACCCGGGCTCGGGTTTTGCTTGGGATTAAACCCAAAACATATACAATATTAGATTATCTATCGAGCCCGATTCCCGATATTATCCTATTACAACATTAACTAATTAAAGACCGAAGCTCCATCATAGAGTGACCGAACTTCCTTGTTCGACTCAATAAATTAAGGCTAACAATCTCCCCCGAAGTGAGGTCTTGAACACGGGAACGAGCTTCCTTTATTGACTCAATAAAATTAAGGCTAACAATCTCCCCCGAAGTGAGTTCATTAATGACACTCCTTCATGAGATCAGTGAGATTGCTTTTGTCGTTTAAGCTCGAGTGTTCTTGGTCTTTGTCTTCGTTGTAAGCTTGTTCCTTCATGCTTTGCGATCTTGACTTTGAGCCTTTGTCATTGTTCCTTATGTTCTATTGCCATCTTGACGATGTATGTCTTTGACTCCAACTTCGCATACTATGCCTTATCTTGAAAGCATTCAAATCAGAGTTAGCGGAAGTCTTTGTCTCTTTAAAATCTTGGAGCTTTCATGATTGATTGTCTTTGTTAGAAATGAGCATGAATATGTGGCCCCTTCACGTTTAATAATAATGAATCAAATTTGGTTGATTGGGATACCGTCACCACCGTTTTAACCTGCAGGTTTACGTTAGTGATAATCGAGAAAACTAATTTAAAAATCAATCGACGTGTCACTCGTTAAAGAGTTTTTGTAACACATCGAGAGTGTCATATTTTTATCAAAATTCATCAACCGTCAATTCATTTACTGGACCAAATCGATATCCAGTTGTCACAAGTTTGATTCATATAGAATCTCGCAAGTCGCCTACCAAGAGCTTGTTTGATGCTTCGGCTCAAGAGGATTTCCATTCTTCATTGTGACTACAAATTAGTATCCTGGATGTTCTGGCAAATATCACAAGATATTGCGTTTTAGGACTCTGAATAACATCTTGTTGTAATCTGATGATGTTCAAAACAAGTGTTAGAAATAGAATGTGTCCTACGGATTTTGATTGATCTCTCGGCTTGGGACTCATAGACTCGATTAGTGCATTTTGGTTTAAGTACTGGAGGATGGGCAATATTGCCACCTTTCAATATCAAATATCTCGGAATGAGAGTTAATAGATAACGTGTGTACTCTCCGTGGAAAATTGAGGGACATGTTTTTGTGATGTGAAAATCGAATGGCTGTGAAGGGTTTGTGCATGCATCACTGGGTCCATGATGTTTTTTTCGTTTTTTTAATGTCAGCAATCCTTGTATTTTGACAGCATATGTCTTTGACCCTGGTTTTCTGCCTTAAGATTGTGTGGAGGGCCTTCTTCTTTAGACTCATTTTCCATAAATTTCTTTTTCATTCTTTCCAATGCCTTCAATGCTTACCAAGACGTCATTACTAAACCTTATTGTGAGTGTCCTGTGTTAACTCAATCTTAGTCTAGGCATTATTCTCATATACATTCATTTCATCATACCTAAGGACTGTATTCTAACTTGGGATATATCCTGGGTAGATCCTCGGTTCTTGTTGGATCATAGGATTGATTCATAACCTAACCACCTTAGGACTTCAGATTCGTCGCGAAATTAAGATGTTGTTGGGTATAAGATCGAACCATAAAACATTTTCTTACTGTTCAACACATTGAGTCGATTATATCATATTTTAAATACATTTCTCCCCTTATTTTAAATACTAATTCACTTAGTTTTTGAAATACCTTGTGATTAAAAATATGTCTTTAAATTTGTAGGAGGAACATATTATCAGTATGAATGGTTGGAACATTTTGATAATGTTTTGAATACATAAGAATTGTCGTTGTTGATGTATCAAAAACTTAAAAACTTTGTTTTCGAAACAAACTCCCCTAAAAATAGGACCAATTGAGGAAATGTTGTCTTTTGAAACATTATGGGGATAGAGTGTTGAACACCTAATTTTGAAACGATTATGAATTGTCATCGAGGAAAATTCTTGAAAATTATGTTTCAACTTTTTTGAAAAACCAGTTTGTTAGAGGACCTTCTTTCTAACGGTAAAGGGTAAGCGCATGCACGTACACTATCCCCCATTTTTCTTGAGCTTATAAACATGAATGTCTTGTAAGAACAGACTCAATGACGGAAATGTTATTTTCTCGTTGGAGGAAAGTTGATAACCTTCCTATAATGGAAGGTCGGGTTATGTACTGCATTTGCACATAAGCTTTTAGAAAAATTTAGAAATGCATGTTCTGAAAACTATTTGCAATCTCGCTCGAACTTCATTTACACACCCGTGTCAATGTTAATCGACATTTCTAAGCACGTAAATGTTATCGATTCCAAGAGACATGTCGAGAAGATTCTTTTTGGAAATTTTTTGATTTTTTGATTTTGTATTTATTTACCTGTTGTCCTCAGCATTGCTATATGAACGGTGGAATGGTATTTTCTCAACTCTTGTGTGATGTTTGTAGCTATCTTGTTTGCTGTAAAGGAACAACTTTTGGAACGCTTTGAACTTGACTGTTCGATTGTTGTGGTCTTGATTACCGGGTTTCTGAACGGTTTATGTTCAGAAGTCATTTGATGTAGAATGAGGCCTGGAACTGATGTGAACAGGGGAATCATTGACATCAGCCGAGGCTTGAACTGCTGTGTTCAAACGTCATTTGAACATTGAGGAATGGGGCCTGAAGTGTTATTTTCAGCAGACGCCATTTGATGAGGAACGAGGTCTGAACTGTTGTGATCAGACATCATTTGATGTAGCTCATCTTTTGTGAAACCATTTTGGCACTGGTTTCTTAGATATCAAAAATTTCAGCAACCACACTCTGAGATTTTCCTGCTGTTCATTGTATAGTGCATTGCATTTAGGTCAATTCGTTGTTGCTTTTGGACAATTCGATGAAGTACCTGCACTTAAACCCAGAGTTTGGTTGCATGCATGAATATGAGGGATTTATATTGAACAATGCGCGGGTTCACTGTAACCTTGCCCGTGCTAGAGTTGAGGAACTTTCCTGTGGAATCCACCTAAGACGAATATTACTAATAAGATTCTACCCGTTGTTGGTTTCACCTAAGAGCAAGATTAGAGTCATTGTTTTCTCAGGGCGGGGGTAGTCTTTTGTTTGAGAACCTATGTCCTATGGATATCTGTCTTTCTGGTTTCTTAGATGCACTTGACTTTTCTACGGGCATATATTTCTATTTGTTGTCTTATGGGATTTTGCATCCTTATTCTGTGCAGAGGCATGAGGATTTACTGGAGAGGTATTTAAGACGTCATTTCATCATGTTTTGCACTGTAACGGGCACTTTTTGCCTTAGAAACATTGCAAGTCATTAAACTTCAAGAAAGCTTTTGTGTCTATGTTCTCCTATGTGAACATCTTTGTTTGAACCCGGCTACTCATTGATGCTTGCCCAATTCTAGGTTTTGGTTGCATCCATTAGCCAGGGGGTGTCTTGTTGGTAATCTAGCTGGATCAATCATACTAGTTTTCCATTCACATCTTGTCTTTCTGAAGTGTGCACTTTTCTTAGCTTTCTCTAGGTAGTAGTTATGAACCATGTCATTGGAGCTACTTTTTCCTTGGTGAACTGATGTGTACCATGCTTTGGGGCAATTCCTAGAGGGGCCAGGTGCAATCAAATCATTTTTAGCTAAAGATGATTCCTTCATTTGATGCCAAGAGTGTGGAGTGGCATGTTTTGTCAACTTATTCGACACATCAACTTGGGCGAGCAAACGCTGTTGTGGACATTGATTCTGTTCAGATTTATACGCAGTTGGTTTGTTTACACTAGTTGATTTCTGAAGTAATTCTATAAGGCGGTTTTCCCAAGATAGATGGTTGTTCAAAATTAGTATCCACACCCTTTCTTTTGAACATCTCAATGAGTTTCTTTAACTCACTGATGGCTATGTTCTTGTCTTGCATTTGAGCTTTCAAATCTTGTATTTCATGATATTGTTCACGTTCTTTTCGAAATACATTTGAAGCATTTTCTTTGCAAACTAGGTTGTTTTATTTGTTCTTTACAATGTTGTATAAAGAAAGTTCCAAGAGAAATTGAGTGTTTTTTCTAGTTTAGCAACACTCTTTAAAGCTTTTATAATACGTCGTTATTACATATTTAGTTTGTTTTGACAGCTTTAGTGCAAGTCATTCACATTATTTGGACTTTATAAAAGATACAGCAGTGTAATTCAGTATTAGCATTTAAAATCAGACAGAGAATGCCAATACGACCATGTAACCATCTTTAGGACACACACTCTTCGAGAAAGTAGATATATAATGTTTTGAAAATCAGCCTTTTCTGATTCAAGTTCGTCAATCTCCTTTTCATGGGAGTTTACGTACTCCAAATTCGTCATGCTTTTCTTTTTAGTTCATGAAAAAAAAATTGACGAGCCAGTATAGTTTTGTTTGAAAGAGGCTTAATACGTTTTGATTCAAAACTTTCCATACTCTTAGCAGTTGGTTAGGAGAATGCGATTATTAGTATGATTAGACAGCTTGTCCACAAATTGTTCTAAATTGATTGATAGTTGTTTTTGTTTCCCATTTTTTTTCGTTATAACTTGTCTACTTTTACTATGGATTTAGAAACGGGTAGAAAGGACACGTTTTTGGCAATGTTTGGTTTTGTTCTGTTAAACGTTTTTCTCCACATTGTCTTCCTAACTGTTTTAGCGTGTTCCAACTGATCAAGATAGGTTTTGGATGGTGGTTTGAAAGTTTCATAAAGACTGTTTGATATGTGTATCATTGGTTTCACTTTGTCTTTAGCCAATTTAGATCTACTCTCATTTTTAAGAGTTCAGTGTCTCTTCCATTGGGGGACAAATTGTTTGCAGGATCAGACGTATCATATGGGATCTCATACAAATGAGGCTTTTCAGATTGAGCTATCTTGAGGTACTTTGGATTAGCAAAGGTTGGATCTACCATTATACGTTGCGCATTTAGGTGTGCTAAACAGTGATTGGTCTGAATGACTGATTGCTCCCTCAACCTCCGAGGCCCCCTTCCTCCAGTTCCCGTCCACCACCCCTGTTTATAAAGTAATTTCATTTAAAAACTTTATTTGTTTGTCCGATTTCAACCATCATCGTGTCAATGTCTTTTCCTTCCTTAACCTTTAAATCCGAAATAACCTTACTTTTCTCTTTGAGTTGACCTTCAAATTGTGACCTAGTTAACAGACTCTTTTTTACTAGCTCATCGTGTTTCTGATTGACAACTGAAATTTCATAGGTTTTAGTTTTTAAACCCTCTTGTATGTCAATGTCTTTAAGAGCTAATAGTCCTAGAGTTTCATTTAACTTTGTTTGAAGTTTTTTTATAATCACCGTTCTGTCATTAAGGGCCATGTACTCTCAATAAGCTCAGTTGTGTGGTCTGAGTGCAATCAGACAACCTATTCCCGGACAACTATAGCCTCCCCCAGAATGCTTATTGGTTTCATCCATGGGTTAGTTTTGCCACTTTTCCAAATCTTGATGTCGAATGATGCGTTGCTTTCTGTTAATTCGCTTAAAATGTTTTTGTTTCTCAGTTCATGAGTTAAATTTTGCAATTAAATGTAGGCAAGCGCGCTAACGCTCATCAGCACATTCTGCAGCATGTTTCTCAGAATGTTGTCTTTCATTGGCAAACACATTCTTTTCATCATTGTTTTGTACCTGTTCCAATGGCGTATCAGTAGAACTTGATTCTGCAGGTAAGACTTCCTGAATCTTTTCCATAAACCGTAATGTTGATTCAATTACTGTTTTCAATCTCTTCATCTGATACATCCCACTGCTTTTTCTATTCCTGAACTTGTAACCGCTGATTGAACCTCTTGAACTTGCATGTTGAATCTTTACTGTCTTATCACTCACCTTTGTTCAACGTCATCTTAAGCTCTTGCTCATGACTTGCTCTTCTTTATACATTGCTCATTGGAGTTCATGTTCTGGATGATTATTTCCTTGAATGTTTGAGCTGTCATTTTAGTATAATCTCTGAAGTTTTCTTTTACTTCTCGGTCTGATGAAAAAGATCTTGAATAAATATCTAGAGGCTTTAAAAGTCAGAGTTATATGAACCTTTCAAACTGTACTTTTGATCACACTTAGAGCGGATTTGGAATCATCGCGTGAAGTGTTTTACCAATTAAGAAGTCTTTCATATTGGTATTCATGTGTTGGAGATACTGGAAACTTGAAGGTTCTAACACTTATCACCAAAGAGTTGTGCAAATCGTGTTGATACAATATTACAAACTAGGAGAAAGTCTGTTTCTTTTGAGAAGTTGAGTGTTGATTTAAGTGCATTTAATTTAGGAGTTTTCTTTGAAAATCTTTGCTTGCATCTGCAGTTTTTGTATCTCTGGTTTTTTTAAAACTGAACCCGAAGATGAAGTAACCTTTGTTCCCATTTTATCGAGAATTATGAAGTGTCAAAATTTTGTTGGATCTTAAGTGGATATGATGTGATTGATGTTGTGGTTTTGAATACAATAGACGTTCACGGGATTTTACAAGTCTCGCATTTTTTGGTTAGAAACGATAAAAATTTACGGGATTTTTACAAAAAATACCTAGAAAAGTGAATGATTTGATTCGGAAGCAAGCGGCCAATGATTTAATTGATCGAAAACAGATAATTTGGTTAGGGTTACAGCTGTTAGTTTGAAATCGGCTCACCAATGAAACGTGCCTAAAATTACAGATGGGCCGGACTTAGAACAAAAACAAGTTATAAACAAATTCAAAAAAAAAATGAAAATATCAATTTAAATCATAGTAAACGAGGTTTTGGCTTTGAAAAAGATCCGTAACCAGCTAATGGGTTGATTTAGGAATCAGTCTCGTTTTTTCTTCGATTTGAGAGCAGTCTCGGGGCCTGAAACGGACCTTACGGCTTCAAAAGTTATGGCTGTTTTACATGAAACCTTTTTTCACACAGGATTTCTAGACAAAAACGACAGTGAAAACTTTTAACCAACAAACGCAGTAGTGACTTTTGAATCAAAACGCAATGACCATTTTAATCAAAACGCCAGCTTGGATTGCGTTAAGTGTTTTGAAGTCCAAGTAATGGGCAAATAATTTCTCGAATTTGGGCAGCATAACGTTTAGATTCTAGTATATAAAAAGTCTTCAATGGTACCTAAAACGTAGTAGCGAAACGCATACCAAACAAAAAAATCAATAACGCAAAAAAATAAAAGCAAAAGGAAAAAATCAAAACGAAGGAAAAAAAAAATCAAAACGCACACAAAAAAAATCAAACGCAACTAAAAAATAGAAAAAATCAAACGAACAAAAAATCATATGTACATAGGCACAAAAAATCAAAACGCAACTAAAAAAAATAAAAAATAGATAACTAAAAAAATCAAAACGCAACTTATAAGCTATGAGTTCAAGTAATAAAAACAGGTCTAATAAGCTAAGCTTATAAAATTAAAAGATAATCTAAGTTACTACTGTTTTTGGTATTTTTGGAATTTTGATGACTTTAAAGAGTAAATTAACCCTAACAATTAAGCTAGATAATGAAAAATAGAACTTAATCTAAACTAAGCTATATATAAGCTAAGATTCTACTAAATTTGAAGGATTAAAAACTATTAATACTAGGCTAAATTAAAGCTTAAAAGACAGCAGTAGTAACTGAGTGTTACCACTGCTGATGCAAATGGCAAAGGGGCAAGCACAAATGCAGGATACCTTAAGAGGTAATCCTGCACTTAGACACTCTATTTGAGTGAGTCTAAACTCTAATCAAGCAAGAACCAAGCCTTGGATGGCTTGGTTCAAATTTTCACAAGTGAAATCAAAAGGAAAAGTCCCCTGGTGCTAGAACAAGAAACATAAGCCTTAAAATGATTATGAACTTAAACTGACAGTACAAACCAACTCATATCTTAATCAAATAAGATAATTAAGCTAACCAAAGTGCATTCACAAAATAACTTTGACTTTAAAAGGTCAAACAAGCTAAATCCAAACACCCCTTTATTTCTTGACAGAATGTACTTAAGCTTATGAAATGAAAATTTAGAGATCTAAACCTTAATACCAGATAAATACTAGCTTATAACTAGACTAATAAGCATAAATCCACAATCAATTTAAGCTAGAATTAAGAATCTAAGGCTAAGCTACCTATTTTTGGCTTTTTAGTGATTTTTAAGACAAGTAATTAAAATTTAAGAGTTAAGCTACCTAAGCTAAAAACAGATAAGTAAATATACCTAATAAGCTAGAATAAGATCAGATAAGCTCAAATAAACAGACAAATTAAGCAAATAAGCAAATTTACACTATTAAGCAATTATTAAGCTAGATATTAAAGGACAAAGGAATTTAAATGAAAACTTACAGGAACCTTAGCTAAACAAAGGTAAAAGAGCTCAAAGGGCTTATCAACAGCTCTGGCTTATTTAAATAAGCCAGTAAAAGTCCTTGGGATCCCTTCCATTATTGGATCCCCTTCCATAAGCTTATAAGTCCAAGTATCAAAGGTACTCAACTGATTTTATAGTTTAAGTAGATTAAGTGAACAAATAGCTCAATCACAAGCTTATAGACTTGTGAGAGCTTGTATTAGCTTATTAGAGTGGCTTGTGAAACAGTAGCAAACATTTGAGCTTATAAGAGCTTATAAGTAAAAACATATGATTAAAACTAAACTGATGATTTCATTAACTTTTTAAACAGATTACAAAGCTTGAATAAAAGAAATTACAATTACTTTTTAAAAGGAAAATTACATTTAACAAAAACTAAGCTCAATTCTACTACTACTCTAAAACGGGAAAAAGAAGATGATCATTTGTGTGTGTGAGGAGTGTGAGTATTTATAGCCTGCTGCTGAACCTTCTAGCCCCTTGAGTGCTTCCCACGCCTCTTCTAATCATAACCATCCATTTTCCCAATCATTGGAGCTTTGATCTTGGTCGTTTGATAAAGTTTGTGCACACACGGATTGCCAACATGGCAATCCGTGATGTGACAGCTTGTGTTACTTCTGAGAGTAATCCCTATGTAAATTTTCATTCTTCTTGTGCTTTCCCTCTTCCACGTGGCCTTCTTGCTTGAGTGAGCCAATTAGAGCCTTTAAGATGACTAATTTGACACTGCCATATTGTACTACTTCCCTTGAATTGTCCATCTTACCCTTCAATTGACGAAAGCCCTTTGATTTGACCCTGTTAAAAGGTGAAGAAGACGATGAACAGTACAAACAAATTTT
This sequence comes from Tanacetum coccineum, assembly GCA_026074375.1. Classification (NCBI taxonomy): domain Eukaryota; kingdom Viridiplantae; phylum Streptophyta; class Magnoliopsida; order Asterales; family Asteraceae; genus Tanacetum; species Tanacetum coccineum. The sequence continues at coordinate 23,575 of BQNB010081435.1, forward strand.
CCCGCTTGTTTTTAACTGAACGGGTAAAAAGATTTAAACTTTGGGTTATTGGCAACTTAAGTCCCTTTCTTTGTGAAGTGTAAAAGTAATACACATCCAAGTGTATTATAACTTTTAGAATTGGCACATTTGGTCCTTGGACTTTTATAAAAGGGTTTTGGGCTTTTAGGAATTGGGCTTTTGTTTTGGGGCTTTGGATCCGGGTGAGGTTTTTAGGGATCATGGGCCCATTTAGACTTCAAGGACCATTTGTGTAACTTGGAAACTTGAGGGACTAGATTTGTAACTTTGGGTTTTTATGGTTTGACAGAGTTGACTGAGAGTTGACCAAGGTTGAATTTTTGACTTTGGCTTGATTTCCCGGCTTCTTTTGTGCTCTTCCGTTCCTCGTGTTCGTGTTTGCCCGTTTTTGACAGTTTTCTTGTGATTTTTGTCTTATCCGTACCTGCACACACAAAACACAAAAACAAGTATATCTTTGCCATTTTAAGTGTGTTTTTGGTCATTTAGGGCCTTTTTAGGTATAAACGGATATGTGTATTTTACACCTATCAAAGTGTCATAGGAGTGCAATGAGCTAAGGGGTGCTCGAGTGTTAAAGTAGATATCTTGGGAGGATTAAACGGGTTTTATAGGAGCAATACTTCACTGGAGATGATGCAAGCTCGCCTCTTTGGTTCATGGTTTGAAGTGTAGTATAAGTCTCGCCTAAGAGTCCACCTTTTTGCTTTGACAAAAGGGGGAGAAGAAGTGTAAACAAGTAACTTATACATTTTACTATGAGTTATAGTTTACATATTTGTCATCATCAAAAAGGGGGAGATTGTTGGTAGAAATATTACGATATTTAATATATACATTCTCTTCATGTTTTGGTGATGACAAACATGTAACTTATAACACATAACGTAAAGTGCTTAAGTTACTCGTGATCACAAATCATCAATGCATTCATACGACAACATCTCTTGACGTCTCAAGTCTGCTTCAATGAAGTTTGCACTCGACGTAATTCACTTAAGGTATGAATAAATAAATGCTTAATTTATTTTATGATCAAAGGAATTTTTATTTAACCTCACATTTTTATAAAAATGTCACAAATATTTTTATAACTTTTACAAAACATTTTTAGATTTAAAAGAAATGTTTTATTCAAAATAAATATTTTGAATATAAATTTTCTACCTAAAAATGGCTAGAAATGTTCCAGAAAACACCTCCCCTGAAAAAGACAAAAAAGGGAGCGTCCTAGTCTAGCCGGCCGCTTTAAAATTAAAGGGGACGGCATAGGAAATTAAAAGGGGATGGCATAGGAATTAAGGGACGGACAAACTAAAAGCTCCCCAATTTGCCTATAATATTGGAATGTTCCCCACTGATATTCCAACTTTTGCACTCATTTCTTTCTGTCTAAAATTAATTATATACATCACCTAAAATCCTTTGATCATTTAATCTTTAAGCATTTGTTTCAAGTGATTCACGCTTTATTCCTCTAAGTGCAGAGAAGATAATTTCATTATCATTAAAGATACAAAGTTATGTAGGTTAAATTATTTAGTGTCATTCATGGCTGTCTTTACATTTACATGTATAGATCGGTCCTTGTATTCCAATCTTATGTAATAGTTATGATCGTGGTGATCATGGTGTGAATAGTTGTTAGATCGTGGTGTTCATAGGAAGTATTGTTAGATTCGGGTAATCTAGTAAGTGTGTTATATTGGTGTGTGGTGATCATGGTGTGTATAGTTGTTAGATCGTGGTGATAATAGGAAGTTTAGATAGATCGGGGTGATCTTGTTAGTGTCTAGGTGAAGTGAAGTGAAGTTGTGAAGTGAAGTGAAGTCGTGAAGTGAAGTGAAGTTGTGTGGTGAAGAGAAGTTGTGAATTGTTGTGAAGTAGTGTGGTTAGTTGTGATAGATTGGTTCTAGCTAGGATTAGAACTCGACATTTGGCTTAGTGTCGGAAATCGGTGTAAGCTTAGTTGTGTTCGGTTTTCTCCGCCTAAAGGGAGCTTGTTGACTAGTGAAGTAACTCTCGAGTTGGGTACTCGGGGAGTGGAGTAGGGCGAAGAGGTGCTTCATGACCGAACCACTATAAATCATCGCGTCCGGTTTGCACTTTCTTTTACTTTTCGCTTTACATCTTTATTTACCTTATCGCCTTACATTTATATTTGCATTAGATCTATATGTGTGTTGATTGTTGCTTATATTGTTTGGATGATGATTGTGTCATAGATAGAAGTTAAAATTGTGATTGTGCTTATATTGCTATGACATGTTCTAGTGGATATAGATGTATTATTCACACTTATCATATTGCATCTAACTTGATGGATAATTTGATACAAAATATTTTAAGTTTTTAAATGGAAACGTATTCACCCCCCTCTACGATTTCCACAATTGGTATTCTATGATTTCCACATGTTCTTATAAATTCAAACAACATGACTTTTGCCTCTAGAAGTATGAAGAGATGAAGAACGATTTACCTTAGAAAATGATTAATAGTAGGATGAAGGAAACTAAAGTACATGGATTTGACTTTCCATTACTCAATCCACTTTTGGCTGCTAAACGGACTGCCAAAGAACCAATTTGTTCCCTTGGCTTGTGGAGGTTGCCTATTAATCTAGATGTACCGCGTAACATGACCCCTCCTCCAAGCATCATACAGACCTTTCACATTGATTTCTTCCAGTCCCCTCACTCCAACATTAGCCCATCTAACTTACATTTCTTTGATAGCCTAAATACAATATAGAACAATCTATTAATAATCGGTTTAAGAACTGCCTAGGTTTAGATACCGCATCGGGAACAAACCACGGTTGGATTTTTATGCATTACAATTTTTTGACATGACAATATGAAGAGTAAGAATCAAAGCCAAACAAATACTATATAAGCTAGGTTTACAAAAACACCATATAGATTATAGGGAAGACTGTACGACCGTACACTAATGCCTGACGATGTAAAATACTACCGTTAAAAGTAACATTTGTACTTGTGATGCCGCAAATTTGTGTGGCAAAAACTTCTACTTGCGCCATACAATTAATTTCCACGATAACAACATCAATGGCAATATGAAATAGTGCATTAAGATATATGAACAAAACCTTAATGAGCTTTGGCACTCTAACGATGATCAAAAAGTTTTGGAACTCTAAAGATATAAGAACATATGTAAGAACACACTTCCATTTCTCCACAAGAAAATAAAATACACCTTAAAGAACTTATGATTATACACAACTCATATCATCACTAAACGATTGTGATTTTCCCAAAACCACAACACATAAATGACAGTTTTATAAAAAAAATACAAACAACTATCCACATCAGGTGGTATAAATCATAACATCCCTAAACGACTGCTGATTTTACATGCCTTGTATAAGTTGTCGCCACATTTGTTGATTCACTGGCGATATTACTTGTGTCCTATTTGGTGTGACAAACAAAATACAAGTCATACCCCCTACTAAATCAGAACCTATGACTTAATTCAGATTTAAGCATGTCACAGGTTCTTCCATTTCGCTTGGCAAAACAACAATTATCAAATCAACACCATTGAGATCAAATTATACACGTCATATAGAGAAATCTGAAACATTGCACAACAACTACACCACACAGTGATCAAGACACCCTTCCATTTTTCTATGATTGTATAAAACACACCACAATACAGACACATATCCACAAAATCCCTGCCTTAGCTGTAAAAATAGAGGTTGATGAGGTAAATCAGTTTCACACTCAACCATCCATCCATTTTGTGCAGCATAACAATATCTATGAATCCAACATCAATGACCACATATTATATGCAGGTCATGCAGACCGATTTAAAAGACATGCAGCTGCCAAACAAAATATAGGTTACAACACCCATGATCATACAACTAATCTCACACCCAACCATCCTACCATTTCGACTACAGAAAAAGTAAATCCTGAAACATCATTATAGTCAAATAAAACACAACATTAAGCAATTATAAAATTAGCAGATATAAGCTCAAACAAACACAAAGTCATGTCCAGAATAAAAAAAAACAACCTGTAGCAAGCCATATAAAATTACATTTATATCAGATATCACAGATATCAGAAAGCTTAAACAAACACAAACACATATTCACAAATCCATAAACTAAAAAAAAAACCAAAATACCATGCATTAACAAATCTGATAGCAATGAAGCCTCGTCATGGAATGTTGAAACACCAAAACCAAAAGATCACCACAGCCTATACCAAGACATATATAATCACAATTTATGATCACAAATCAGAGTTATCATAGAGCTTAAACAAACGCAAACACACACACACACACATATCCACATATCCAGAATCTAAATAAATAAACCAAAACACCATGCATTAGTGAATCTGATAGCAATGAAACATCGACATAAATTCTTGAAATACTAAAACCCTAAACGAGCACTACTCCTTCAGATCTAAGGTAGCTAACTAAAGAACCAGTGTATGTGTGTGTTTAGAGAGAGGAACTTGAGACCAAATATATGAAATGGTGAGTTTAGTTGTAATGAAATGGCTATGGAATCGATAAGGAAGAACAGATGTACAACATGCAATGAAGCATGGAAACCAAGTGGCACCAACCCTAAAAATTAAGAGACAACTAATGAAACCCACTAATATAGCAGCGGTAGTCGTGAACCTTATATTTTAATCTTCAAAGCCGATGGCTCGGCTCGACTCGGCATTTAAACAATGCCGACTTGAGTCGCGGTTTCACAGTGCACCAAAGCCGTCCCACTCTCTTAAGCCACCCTTCCCACTCGACGGCTTCGCAACTGTACCGACTCACAAACTCTACTTCAACAATGTTATATAGTATAATTTAGAAGAGGTTCAAGATATTATATTTTCTCATTCCACATAAGCATGAAATACGTGTTAATTATGGTTAACAAAATGATAAACCTCTTCATCTTGTTTTTAAACTTTTCATAAAATCATAGTGTATGCTAGTTCTATTAGATATAATCACCATAAGACTAAGTGCAATAAGGACTCCTTGGCGACTGACATCTCCACTGCCACGTCAGCTTTTTCTCTCAAAGACTATTTCATGACCAACTTAGTGAACATAAAGACCGACACCACCACCAAAAGAATACCCCAAAAACATATAATAAAACACCCGCACATACAAACCTTCTTCCCAAATCGGTCGCTTTTGCGACCGATTCACCTATTTGGTCCTTGTGTGACGCGTCCTCTTCTTTAAAGTGCAATAGGGTCGACCGAGTGGGACTAGTCTTCGTGGGGATCGACCGAGTGTCGACCTGCTTATTGCGAGCAATCTAAAAATATAGACGTATCTTGTCAAAATGTGATTGAATGGTATGTTCAGTTACGTTAAAAGAAGAGATTAATACGTAACGGTATTCTGCCATTTGAGTTATTGTCGAAACAGGAGCTAGTGTGGAAATGGTTTACCAAATACTCCATGGCACTTGAAGAAGAACATTATTTAACTAGACACAAGTTTGTAATAACCGGTTTAAGTTTTACAGTATATCATATCAATCGTTTAAAAAACATAACATATACGAATGTGCAAGTGTAAACAAGACTCCACTGTACATCGGCCACGCTTCCGACTCCTACCCTGTCTAGCTCGTACAAAACAGTTGAACCCGAAAACTTTTACAATTCAACAATCCAAGATTCCAAGTGTCTAAATTCTACAAGTTGACGCATGAAAAAAGCAAGCCAAACCAAGACACAAACTTTAATGCAGCCAAACCTACATATTTTTGCCTTGAGCCAATTTGTAAACTTATTTAATTAGCTCGTGTCGGGTTGGTTCACATAAAAGCTTTAGCATGTGGTCACATACTCGCATGCGCCTACTGCAAAAAGAAACTATCAAAAATTGCAGCGGCTTAGGTAGAGATCACGTGCCATGTGACAACCGTGGTTTGAGCAGGGTAGCTTATACCTTTAGACTTTAGCTTTTGCTCGTTTTATGTGATTTTTGAGTG
>BQNB010081436.1:0-29625 GCA_026074375.1 Tanacetum coccineum
AAAACTTTTACTCATACGCTTGACCAGGAGTGACCTTACACTAATAACATTGGTATTAGTCTAAATTAGACACTTCTGCATCTAAATTGCATCCATTTCTGAAAACCCATTTTATGAAAACCCATTTTAAAGTGGGTAATAGTCTAAAATAGACCTTTTTGCATCTAAAGTAGACCCATTTTCTGCAGAATCAAAAATAGACCCTTTTTAGTCTATAATAGACCTATTTTTTGCAGAATCAAAAATAGACCATTTTTAAGTCAAAAATAGACCCATTTTTTGCAGAATCAAAAATAGACTATTTTTAGTCTAAAATAGACCTATTTTCTGCACTTGTATATTTTGATCCATTTTTCGGAAAACAACTTGAACCACTTTGACAATAAATAAAAACTTCCAGATTTCATTAATACATTATAATATATCATTTTCATGAACATTCATAGTCTAAATGACCCATAATATATACCTTACGGGGTTTACCAAACACCCGTTTTGACCTATTTGCCTACACTCTTACAATCTACTAAACACAAAACTTTTAACCATTACACACAACCACTTTCACATGACACCTGACACTTGACTCATTTATTAACAAACCATTAGGACATTTGGGGTTCAACTTTGATTTGAGCTCGGTAACTAGTACTAAGCTCCTATAAATATCTTCATTTATACTTAATTCTGGATTCCATGCCTTAACCTTTTTCCAAACACTTTACTTTCATCGCAAGAACCTACAAAACATTAAACATCTAAACCGTAAGCACGAGGCTTAGTAAGTAAACAGTGATAACATGATATTATATAACTTTCATCACATAAGCATCATTCTTATCTATCATTAATCCATAAAGCTACATTTAATAAAGCCATCACATTACACATTAAACACATTCAACATACCATACAAATCATTACATACCTTAAACTAGGCGTAACCACATCTTTTGCTAGTTTTACCAAACTAGCCTTACATCTACTATATACTCCAAGCTTTCTAACCAAAACATCCTAAACTTTTCTTACATTATCTACATAACACATACATGATAAAATCAATATAATTCCACATTACAACCGGTTTACTTACCTTGAATCCAATCTAATAAACACAAGCATTATCACCATCATCTTCCATCCTTGATATCCTTCCTAAACCACAATTATACATATTAAAGAGACTTCATAATATAGGTTTATACAACCCATAACTTACCCAATATCATTCATTTATAATCATATGATCATATCTTGATCATATGATGTAACACCTAATTTTTTATGCTTAACCTTCAATTAATCTTAACCTTTATTAATAAACATCTTAATTCTTGCTTTAGACTATTAATTACCCAAAACCTCCAAATTTGGGTTACATGAACCCTAACCTTTTATTCTTCAATTAACTCAATTAGTGTTACTTACTTGATGAGAAACATTGATAGGGATTCATGACATGAATCTTGACACTAATCATCCTTCAAGATGATCATCAAAAATTGGTCTTCCTTTTTTCCTTCTCTAAATACATGACACACACACACAAACACTAAAAACTTATAGAAGCCTAGGAAATAATCTAGATATTTGTTGGTTGGATGTTTTCCTAATTGGTACATTTAGTCCTTTAAGTTCTATTCTTTCTCATTTGGCCACATCAACTAATATAACAAATTATCACTTGGCAACTTTAGTCCTTTAAGTCCATTCCTTTTATAAATGTAACACGTCATACTTTATAACACATTATAACTTATACTTTTGACTTTAGGTTGACTACCGGGTTGACTAACCAATTACATAACATCTTCAAACTTATAAAAGTCATAGTCAAACTCATTTTATGGTATTATCGCAATTAATTACTTATAAATTAGTTTTGGGGTGTTACATTAAATACCCTAGATCAGCCGTGAGTTTGAGGGAGTATAGAGAGAGTTTTGTGTTTGATTTTCTTTGTAAAATGTTAAGTGTGTGAATGGTTTTACTTATGCTTAGTATTTATAGGGCAAGTATTAAGAAAACCACCTACAAAACCATGTGTTAAGAAATGGTTTAAGGCACAAAGAGGACAAGATGATGTGCCAATTACTAGAGAAGTGGGATTGTAAGTGTACTTGGTGTTGGTTTAAGTAAAGTGATGAGACTTTAGTGGAAAGTTTAGGATTTATTTGTGTGTAATACATGTATAATCCGGCCATAAGGCTTTATAAGGTATAAAATGATATAATTTTTGGGTATTATGTATAATAGTGGGTATTTGTTTGAGTATAGATGGGTATTGGTACTTCTGGGTATGCTTAAATGTATTTTATTGCGAAACGTAAGCGTTTTACGTAACCAATAAAAATAAAATATAATAAGTTATAAATTATCCTCGTAATAATTATATAACACTTGTTTGACGCAAACTTTTACTTGTTTGATGCCCGCTTACGTTGAATGTTGATTTTTAGTTTACGCGATTTAACTAAACGATGAAAATTAAAAGTGAACGCGAAAAAGTTTAAAATAAATATTTGGATATTTATTGACGTAAAATGATGTGAAAAATGCGGATTGTTACACGTATCTTCCTTGATGGATACGACATATTGGGTGTCAAAACAGTAATCTTTAAATGTCTTCGTTTAAGCTCCAGAATGCGTGCCTTTTTGCTAATCTTCACCAAGTACTCTATAATTACTGCAATTCTCAAATACAAAACGATTAAGTAACAATTCTTTGCAATAATTATACAAAATGGGTTATTTACATGGGATAAATGATGCTATAAAAGTAACGTTATTTGATGTCATCAAATATTCCCCACTTGAATCCTACTTGTAGTAGCCTTTAGAAGTTTATGAAAATGCATCCCTAAGGATTTTTCCGTTTAAGCATTTATTTGATCTATTACAAGTACACAACCAAACACCTCACGAAATAGGTAGATGAAAACACTCAAATCACTCAACTAATCTATGTGGTAACATGTTACTAATTTGTTTAATTGATCGATCATGACGAGTATTCTATCATAGGCTTGGCAAGGATACACATCTCCACCACTAGAGCTAAGGAGTAGCAAGTTTATAAAGGTAAAATGGGTTTTTATTATAAGGCTTAGGGTTGATCATTTTAACAATCTTTTACCAAAAGTACCACACCAACAAGGCAGTTGAATCACACATACATGGCCGTAATGACGGAATAGACATGTGTGTTTGATCACATCCTTATTCGAGTTAAACCAAGGGTTAGGATGAAGAATGATATAGGGTATGTGTTAGCCCTAAAATATGGTGACTAATCCGGAATTACATTTATCATTTATAGTCGGGTCGGGTTAGTTTAGCTAGTCGATATCGGGACTATAAATACTCCCTCCATACTTCCATGGAGGGGTAGGAGTTCACATTGTAAAGTGTGAGTGTGTGTGTGGTTCCTTTTTCTCTATTAAACCACACACATACACAAACACTCCTTTTTTCTTCTTTTTTCTATCTCTTCTCTTTTCTCTCTAATAATATGGATACTTTTCTTTTCCATTTTACCAAGCCTCCGGATCATTGTTCAAAGGGTGAATCTATACTAACAATTGGCACCAGAGCATAGGGGGAATCCGTGTTGTTTATCTACTGATTATTGTGGTTAAACAAGATCAAATTCGTGGTCAAAAAGAAGTCAATAGAAAAAAATCAAACCCGAATTTTTGTGCTTAGATGTGTGAATGTTTATGTTATTAAGCAAGATCTAGGCATAGGGTAGCTAATTGTGCAAGAGAAATCAAGTTAAGAGGTCAAAAAGGGTGATTATTGGGCGATTTTTGGTGGAAAAAGTCGTATTTTTCGTCGTTGCGTTTTGACTCTCTGGCAAAATTCATGTTGCGTTTTGATTTCTTCTTGTTGCGTTTTGACTTCCTTCTTGTTGCGTTTTGACTCATTGCGTTTTGACTCATTGCGTTTTGACTCACTGCGTTTTGACTCATTGCGTTTTGACATTGGTTGCGTTTTGACTCATTGCGTTTTGACATTGGTTGCGTTTTGGTTCACTGCGTTTTGATTACAGGTTGCGTTTTGAAGACATCATTGCGTTTTGACTAAACGTTACTCTGCCCAATTTTTTATTCATTGCGTTTTGATAAAGATAGTTGCGTTTTGATTAGTGGTTTCATTGCGTTTTGACTAAAGTCATTGCGTTTTGACCATGGAAAACCCATGTTTTGAAACCCTAATTTCCCGAAAAAAAATTCGACCTTACCGAACTGAATACCAATTAGCTGACATGTTTACAAAAGCCCTTCCTGAGGATCGGTTTAAGTATCTTGTCAGAAGGATTGGCACGGGTTAGCATTTGTTGTCTCATCATACAACAAACCTCTAATGTCCATTATACTCTTATTTTTGCTATAACTTTCATAAATGTCATATGAATTTTCTATTTAAGCTAAATCAACATTTAGGTTTTATTTCATGCAAATTAAGTATAATACTTGAAAAGAACATTTTACACAACATATATATATAAGTTAATTACTTACATCATGTATAAAAAGGATGAGAAAGATGTTGTATCATAGGTTTGTTGGTGTAAACATGATAATGGATAAATTAGGGTTTCATAACTTCAAAATAGTGATTTCAACTTAAAGAAATACATAAACATGTTAATATTGATTAAGGGACTTTTAATCATGTTAATATAACACTAAAATAAGGTCAAATTGGAAATAAATACACTTGTACCCATTTGGTATATTGTATAAAAAAGATTATTTGCCAAAAACTAGTAAATTAGAGATTCTTCGAGTAAAGTTAAAATTTATAAAAGTATTAACATTGATTTGTTTAAACATGGTAACTAAGGACACATAAGGACTATTATGGACAAGTAAGTGATAATATAAGGATGATATATAATATACTAAGATATAGGAGACTATGGGGTAAAATACAAAAGTGTAAAAGTATAAAGAAAAGATCAAAAATGGACTTACCAACAAGCAAAAACATTCTGGTCCCCAATCGAAATTTTACATACTCATTTATATTTTTTTAAGATAATACGATTTCACGAGCGATCCGAAAAAAGAAAGAAACTTGTTAAACATATAATAACGAAAAAGTTACGTTAAAAACTAGTTAGTATCGTTAATAAACGAAGTCGTAAAGTAAATTTTTATAAAAACATTTTTAATAAAAATTATAAACAGCACGGGTGTTAATATTTTTTACAAATAATACATATTTTTAGGATCCAAAATGATAAGAACGTAATTTTCAAATTAATAACGAATGAGTAATGAAATTTCGGCAGAGTTTACGACAATTAATACTTGTTATAAAAACAATTTTTATAAAAGTAACTATTACATGGACAAAAAGTATTATAATTTGTTTTGTAAACTCATAAATATATAGAACTTTCAAAATACGAAACGTCCCTCGAAGGAAATCATTAAAAACGGAGCTATACGAATAAAATACACTTTTACGGTTTTACGAAAACAATTAAATCGAAAAAATATACCTAAGTTCTGATGTGGACAGTACTGTTTTATCTGTTCACCAGTAAGTTCCGAAATTCGAAAATGTCGATTTATGATAACTCGCTTGATACAAAAGAAGGACAAAAGAAACGCGAGGATCGGGTATAAAACGCGAAATTTACGCAGTTTTACTAAGCGGTATTATAAACTTTTTAACTTATTAATACACAATTTTATTTCCAAAACCAATTAGTTGGTGATTGAGCTATATAGAATATTATGTGTTAACAAAGTACTATATAACTATGGAGTTTCAATAATGAGGCCTCTTCGGATGCGTTTCGACGAGTTGGTTTGGATTTACGATTTAAAGTGGCCCTAACACCTCGAACGTCATGTCATTACCTCTTTAATTATGAATAGCCCGAACAGTAGTAAGAGGTAACACTATAAGATTAGATTTAAGTACTTGGTACTTATCCGACCCTAATGATAATTCAGGTTGCATTCGATCTTTTAACGTGACGCTTTTATCTGTCGGTAATTGGATTATCTAACTCACGGGTGAGTCATGAGCCCCACGTTTTTTGGGATGATTTCAATGATTTATAATTATGGGGTGAAAACATGCTTTGTTTTATAAATTGGACGCAAGTATTGATTACATGTTGCCTAAGTAGCGATAACCCAAGTTGAGCCCCTTTATCATGAACTGTCAATTGCATAGATGTAGTTGGGAATTACATTATGTGAGCGCGAATGTTATTTAATAGATCTATTCGGGAAACGACCTCCCCGTTCGGGTGATTTGCTATCACCAGGAACGAACGTTATAGCATGTCGAATTTAGGATGTTTTCGGTTGACGATCTAATCGGTCAGAAAAATAGCAATATATAGTTTAATTGCAAGAAATATCGTCGAGCTCATGTTCATGAGCTTATTGTAAAGAATCCCAAGTTTTTGTGTGAGAACTGCATGCGTTCAATATCACAACAAAGTCTTGCGGTCCTGCATATTATGAATTTAACAAACCTATGAATTCACCAACAATTTTGTTGACCGGTTTAAGCAAAGTTTTCAGGAGATCTTTTCTCTCTAATAATATGGATACTTTTCTTTTCCATTTTACCAAGCCTTCGGATCATTGTTCAAAGGGTGAATCTATACTAACAGTATGGATCTTCTAACTTTCACCAAAAGTAATAAACTAACAAGGCAGCTGAATCACGCATACATGGTCTTAACGATGGAATAGACATGCATGACTCGATCACATCCTCATTCAAGTAAAACCCAAGGTTAATGATTAGGAAAGGGAAATAAATTGTTGTTAAATAAAAATTACGAAACAAATAGACTAAGTCCGAAACAAATAAGGTATAAGTTGCTAGTTACTCTTTCTCGACCGTTACCATGATAAAGACACAACTATATACAAACGTCTTAATCATTGATAAAAAACAAAAACCTAAGTTGACGTTCCCGTAACTGTCAACTTCCCAATCATCCCACACTTTACATACTTTTACAAGACAAGTGGCGATATCTACCCCTTTATACAAAACTTTACATCGTTGACTTATAAGACGTATCAATGAATAATCGATCCTTGATATAATTCCTTCGGTTTAAGCTTTTGCGAAACGATTATCTTCAAACTTTCCTTCTCTTTTTGTTGCGATTTTTCTATTTTTTTGTTTTTTTTATATCACTAACTATGAATCTCAGTGTAATTTCACCATCTTCACGATCATAATAACTCCGGATAATTTTCTCCATGATTATTCATTCTTCGGACGTACCAATAATTATGATGGTAGTAAAAATACATGAGTTTTGACTACTTTATACATTCCCATTTGCACTGTGCAAACTTTTTCCCAACCGTACCAAAGATAGAAAATGACACAAGACTCGGGAAATACATACTTTACACTTTAAGCAACTAACAACTGATAAATGGACTTAATCTAACAGGGTAAGCTAAGGTGTAAAGGTGTAACAAAACAAACAGTTGGTGTTATTCCTAAAGGATTAGCTCTATTAGTTTTTCTAGGGGTATCTTACTCTTATAATGAGAGTAAACAAAAGGTTTATAGAGGATTTAACTAACCAGTGTAGTTAGTTAATAAAACAACATGTATAGGCTTTTTGGTTGTAATCCTAGAAATTTACCAATTTAAACAAGTTACTCCATCTAAATCCATAGTACTCATCACTGTGGTCTCGAATAGATATACCAAGCCAAGTTCTAAAGTCTACAACATCACCGACACACTCATATTTTGTGGAATTTGGGTAAACATTTGGAAACGAATAAGGTTAAATCCTCACAATATCTAATAAGGGTTGTTGTGTGCGGGTTATGTAACAAGTAATTTCACAAAAGTATGCTTGATTTTTTTTTAAATTTGAGCATAATTTAAGCATTTTTAATGTGAAAATAAGACATTTATGCGTTCTAATTCCCATCCCCCCACTTGAATTATACAACGTCCTCGTTGTATATATAAAACATTAAAAAAAGAATTAGAATGAGAAACTCCCCTGATATTTTTCTCGGTAGATTCTCCAAGTTGAGTTTATGAGCAAGAATTTATGTTGTAAATGCGTCTGAATTCCAGCATGACTACAACACATACAGGATTCCAGATGATCGTTACTTCACCAACTTTGCCGATTTCTTTGTATCGAGGTCTTATGCAAAATATAGGAAAAACATGCAAAATCCTATCTTGGTACCTACGGTTAATTATAAATAAACTAAACAAATTGTACAGGAGACCAATACGCCGTATCCATAAACTGGAATACGCCGTATTGAGAAACCTATAAAAAGTATCTAAATATGAGTTAGTCTGCCAAATACGCCGTATCATGTACATGAATACGCCGTATAGACAGAATTGACAATACTGTTTAAAGTGCATAAAAATAAAAGACTGATAACGTCCAGACATTCAATACGCCGCATGGTATGGAGCGGATACGTCGTATTGATGTATGGAAAGACAGACTCGATAAAAATAAATAACAATCCAAGTTGTCTCCCGGGAAACACTTTTGTTTCAGCTAGTCTTTAAGTTAAACTTTTTATTTAGCTTCCTTTACTCCATCTCATGCACGTTTATGTGCCCGCGTGTGAGCCATTCTTTCATTTTCGCATCTCGGACACATTTGGGTCCTAAGTTCAAGACCCCCTTGTAGAAACTTTTAAGCTTTCGGATGCGAGATTCCATTCAGCTTATCGTGCATACTCACCTTTATTAACGACTTGAACTTGTTGCATTGGGCATTGGATAGATGTTTAAACCTTGGATGTGATCGCGCCATTTGGTAAGTCACGTTATCACTACCATTGTGGATAGTGATTAACCCATCAAACCTTCTTGCTTCCACACATGAAGCTTTGCAGAACTGTTCTCCAAGAATAATATCTCTCATGTCTTGATCTCGATAGCCATCCATATTTTCCACTACTACAAAATGAGTTACAATAGAAATTTTTTTGACAAAAATAGGTACGTTCATAAAAGCTCTGACTACGTTCTTTCCTTTGTATTCAACTTTGTACTTTATTATAGAATTACAAAACTCCCTAGACATCATATTAACGGACAAAATTAGGAAAAAATAGCATTTACATGTTCGAAACCTATCATGCATGAAAATCTTAAGTTGTAGGCACAATTAATATGGATCTTCCGGTCAAAGTCACAAAAACTAGGGTACTCGTCAAAACTTTCATTTTTCCTAGTTTTGATTATGTCAATCATGGGCTCATCAATTACCTTACCTTCCTCAATGATGGGCATTAAATCATCAACTTGATCTCTCCTAAGCTCTAAAGGTACATTAAGATCATTTAATTCGATGTAATCTCCATATAAAGGGTCTAATAATCTATTTAACACCAAAGTCTCTCTCATTAGCCTAGCTTCTAAATCAAGTTCCATTCGTTCTCTCAAACTTAACATGTAGACCCTCTTGATCAAACTACTAGCAGGTTTAACACTTTTAAAAATAATTTTCTCATCTCCAACCCTAAAGGTAATCTTCCTTTTGAATACATCAATCTTAGCATGTGTGGTAGACAAAAATGATCTTCTGAGGATCAAGGGTACTTTGACATCCTCGGGCATATAAAAAATTATAAAGAGAGAGGCAAGACGCTTACGCTAGCTCCTAAGTTGGCAAGGGCATTATCAAAGCAAATATTATTAATATAGCAAGGTAAAGTGAAACTTCCTGGGTCTTTCTGCTTCTGGGTATGGAATTATCAATATGTGAAGCTCCATATGAGTAAGCTTCTGAGAATTGCGGTCCATATGATCCCTTCTTTTCTTCACAGTAGTAATCATTCAAACGACTTGGAAATGGAGTTGTCATTTGTCTTGACTCGAACATTAGTCTTCTGTTCTGTGTGGTGGATACGGCGTATTAGGGTAATCCAATACGGCCTATCGGGTTTGAATCAGTTTCAACAGTAGTCAAGATCGACTTGACATAATCTCTCGAGTTGGCTTCAGTAGAGCTAGGTAGGCTTCCAAATCCTCTTTCCTGTAGTACCTTGCTTATTGCCCGATGTGAATCTCCAAAGTTTTAATCGAAGCTCCTTGGTTTCGTACGGCAGCATCCGTCGAAGCTTGGATTTCTTTAATCATGTTGGAGTTTTCTTCATGTCTTTTTGCTGATTCACTCATAAACTTGCTCAGGGTTTCTTCCATAGATTTTCTTCGTTCTTGATATGAAGGGTTTGCATTGTTCCTCTGGTAGAAACCCAGAGCTGCTGCTCTATATCCCCCTCCTTGGAAAGGTCCACCAAATTGAGTGTAGTAAGCTTCTTCGAGGGTTTTACCTTCTTCCTTGAGTGGGCAATCTTTGGTGTAGTAGGGTCCTTTACATTGTTCACATCCTACTTGAGCAGCATAAACCTTTTCATTGACTTTCTTGATTTCTCTTCTAAGATTATTGAGTTGTACTTGTATGGCCGCCAATCCATCAGAAGTTTTAGTACTTCTTGTTCTAGATGTTCCATTATGCCATTTTTGAGAGTATTCAACCATTTCTTGGATGGCTACTTTTGCATCAACAACAGTCTTAGATGGTATGTCACCTTTTGAATCAAGAATTTGTCGAGTTGGAACTTCCAATCCATTATAAAACAAGATTACCTCCTACATCTTCGTTAAATATTGTTGAGGACACTTCATCAAGAGTTCTTTAAATAGCTCCCATGCTTGGTAAAGGGTTTCATCCGGTTCTTGCTGAAAGTTGCTGATCTCCCCTATTTTCTTTGTCGTACGAGCAGGTGGGCAATATTTGCTTAGAAACTTTGTCTTAAGATCTTCCCAAGTTGTGATTGAACCAGATAGTTTGTTTCTTAGCCAACGACTCGCGGCTCCAGTTAGGGACATAGGGAAGGCTTTAAGCATCACTTGGTCTTGAGTTATATTAGGGATATGGAATAAATTGTCAATCTCAAGGACTTTCTCAATGTGTTCGTTCGCATCTTCATGATCCGAACCGCTGAAGGTGTTGTCTCGTAGTTCTTTAAGAAATTGGTCTTTTAGTTTAAGCTATCTTTGTCATCGATTTTAGGCCTAGCAATTCCTGATCCATAGTCAGCTCGGGTTTTTCTCATGTACTGTCCCATGGTTTCCGCCATTGTTTTCGTAACTTCTTCATCGAAATATTCTTCTAAATCAGAAAATAGATTGAATTCAGGTGATCTTGATTCGTCAAGACTTAGTGTCTAGAGAAGCTTCCTAGATGATCAAAATTCTCGTTCCAGATCCTTGAAGGGCATAAATAGTTCCTTTGTTGAACTCCTTGTCATGCACTACCTGAAACAAGGGATAAACAATCCGTAGGATAGGCTCGGGAAAAAGAAAATACAGATATATGAAAATCGAATGCGAAAAACCAGTTCTGTTACTGTATCAGACGATCAATACGCCGTATTCAATGGATCTGAATATGCCGTATTAATCTGTTGAACGAATACGCTGTATTGGATAAGAAAGTTGGATACGCCGTATCCAATGGGAGTGGATACGCCGTATCAGGTTATCAACCAGAACAATGTATTAATTAAACACACAAACAACTAAACTAATAAACAATTAAACAAACAAATATACAAGCAAATATATAGAATTATACACTAATCTAAATTACACTAATCCTAAGGGTTAGATTATTCTAATGTTAAAAACCCAAATATCAAATAAAAATCAAGATAACTTGATGTGTCGTTGTGTGGTTGTAATTTATGTTTCCAGTTTTAAATTTATATTTTGTCGACTTTACCAAAAACAACACTTTAACGGGCAGTGTACCCGGTCAGATGGGAGTTTCGTGGTAAGCAAGGTGTCGATCACTAAGAGCGAGAATCAATCTTTCAATTTATTAATATTTTGGTTATCTAAACTAAGTTAATTATATTCTATGCTATACCTATGTTAATCCAAAATCTAACGGATAAGGAGGTTTTCAGCCTGAGAGACTGGCACGAGTTTTGTGGTGACTAAGATTAATTCAAGACACAATAACACACACAAGTAAATTAACAGAAGATAAAAGAGCGGTCTAGCCAAATATAAGAAAACTGTATTAACCATTATTATTCAAATTAGAACGTTGGTTTGTTTATTTGGTGCAATGATTACTTATCTCGAGGCGACATATCATTCTTAAGACTTAGGCGTTACTTCTTCCTAAGACCTAGATACGAAGAATTCTGTCACAATTAAACGTATCTGCATAAAGCATCCTTATTTGCTGATTATAATCTATCTTAGGGATTAAAGCAATGGTGATCTTGTTAAACCCTAGCTCATAGAGACTTTACCCACTTACTGCTTAAAGGCAATTCATACACTAGTAGTCCACTAACCAAGTCTTTACCAATTAATTGAGAACGTACTCGTTGATCCCAAGGGTCACCTGCCGGTCCAACTAAGCTCGCAATCTAAGGGCAAAGATAGGTTATTATTCGTGATCCTATTGGTCTAGATGTATAAATCACTATATGGAGAGCCATCCCGGCATCTAGATTACTTGGTCCGTATCACTAGATCCAGTTGAATGATAGGTCGCATACAAAAGCACGTAAACAAGTATAAACTGATAAACATAAACAAGCAATCAACGATAAATTAAGCAATCGAGATAAACAAACCAAACATTCAGATCTTCATAATAATGGCTAATACCCGAAGGTATTAGCCTTCAAACGTCATAATCAATACAAGAGTAATAATTTAGCCAAGGTAAACTAACCAAGTTAACGAATGATACCAAAAACTGAACGATTACAAGAGTATAAGAGATTACAAGTTGTTTCCTATAGAATTAATTGCTATGCTAGACCTTTTCTTCTCTTCTTTTCTTTTGAAAATCGACTTTTATGGTCGAGGTATCGAAAATATGATTTAGCACACACTAAAAACCCGTTTTTAGGTTTTCTATTTATAAGGTCTGGAATTTGGTCGATACGGCGTATTGACTGAGGTCAATACGGCGTATCGGGGGTTTCTTGGAGTAGGGACCACGTTCAATATCTTCCAGAATATGTTATTACTATATCTTGAATACGGCGTATAGACTTCTCTGGATACGGCGTATTGATTCTTGTTCCTTTGTGGTCTTTAGTGAAGTGTCGTATCTTCCTTGATGGATACGACGTATTGGGTGTCAGAATAGTTATCTTCAAATGTCTTCGTTTAAGCTCCAGAATGCGTGCCTTTTTGCTAATCTTCACTAAGTACTCCATAATAACCGAAATTCTCAAATACAAACTATTAAGTAACAATTCTTTGCAATAATTATACAAAATGAGTTATTTACATGGGATAAATGATGCTATAAAAGTAACGTTATTTGATGTCATCAGTTCAACACTTGGAAACACAGATGCAATGGCTTGTATAAGTCCCCGTGGATAGTTAAGGTTAAGGATGGGATTAAAACAATACCTATTCTCAGTTTCCATAAAACACATGACAATTTATACAATAAATGTGTACCTATTGCCTATCAGAAATGAAAGTATAATTGAAGTTGGCTTCTATACCAAGATCCTCTCCAAGTAAGTTTAAAAATCAACACCAAGATGCCTTACTTTCTGCTTCAACTATATCATATGCTACTTGATAAATCCCATCAACCATAAATGCTGTTAGTATTTGACCTGGTCAAGGACCTGCCATGAAGCATCCATCTAATCTTAAGATTTCTCTGCCACAAGCTCTAAAACCTTGTTTCGAAGCTCCCAAACACACATATACCCTTCTAAAAGTTCTTGTTGGAGACTCTGGATTTGGTTCTTGTTGTACATCAATCCTAACAGTTGTGCCTGGATTTTGATTAATCAATTCTTGGGCATATTCTCTAAGCAGTGAATACTGCTGCTCCCTGAAACTGCCTGTTATTTTATCAATTGCAATTCTCTTTGCCCTAAAAGATTTCATCTTTGAGCCCACATCAAATTTTTTCTACATTTGATCTTGAACTGCCCTCACAGGAATATCAAGATTAGTATTAAGTGTTTTTATAACATGATCTGAAAAAAACCTAGATGTACATGCTTTAATTTCTCTTGATTGTATGCAGTTGTGATCTTCAATTAATGTTTTTACCTCCCATCTGCCTTCATTAGAGTATGCAACAAGCATTGTCCAAGGGCATGAGTATTTGTCTTCTTTCTTTTGTTTATTGACCTTTTTACCCTTCCCCTAGACTGTTTTGTCTTTGCCCAAAATATTATGCTTGCCACTAATGCTGTTCTCTCTAATGACTGGACCACCTTTTATTTGAGAAATATATTTTTGCCCATATCAATATCACCGCAACATAAGGGACCAAGGCTAGAATTGTGCCTTCACATCTAACTCTCACCCTTTCTTTATTATTTTTTACCAATATTAACCTTCTCCTAGTTTCAACTGAATGTTTCCTAACTCTTCCTGTCACAGTTTCCTTAGTAGCAAATTGCTGACCTAAGTAGAAGTACTACTTATTGGGACCCTTATTTTTTTGCTTGCATATTCTTCTTAATTCCTTAAGTTGAATTCTCCTTTCAGAATCAATTCCATCATCCAAGTCACTGTCAAATGAGTCATAATCAATGACACCTATATCATGTTCCTGAACCTCAACAACACCTATACATAAATCATGTCTAGGGTCTGCATTGAAATTAAAATTATTCATACTCACATGAACATCTTCAACTATATGCTCATCATCAAACACTTCATCATGCTTTGGATCATAATCCAAATCCTCTTAATTACTACCACCTGTATAATTTTCTTCTGTGTTACTCTCTTCTTCTGATTCATTATCTGCTTTCACCTCCACTTCTTTAAACTTCCCAATATGACCAACCTTTTATGTCTCAAATAGCATCTACAAGTCAAGCACATCATCAACTGTAGAACTATTACCTACATGAACTACCATCTGCTTCCCAGTGCCCGTACCTAGTGTTTGCATAGTCACCTAGTATCTCATCAAGATCTTCAAAAGGATCAGTACTCTCTACTACAACTGGTCCTTCTACAGAACTAGCAGGCTGTTTTTTATTTAAATTTTTCATTACTTCACCAATGCTTAATGTCTTAGAGCTAACCTGTTCCTACTCTTTTGTCAAATTCCTATGACACATAGGTGTTAAATTCCTATTCACATTAGGACTGCTATCAATTTCTATAGGACCCTTTCGTAAGTAATTATCAACTGCTATTGCAACTCCCTTCTTATGTGTAACAAATATATTTGTGTCTACAAAACTACTTCCATGTTCAACATACACCAAAATGATCTTATAGTCCTTAACATATTTTGCCATCTCTAACACATCAGCATCAACATTCAAAGGGTGCAAACCATAATCTAAGCCTAATCTTGATCTCAAAAAATGGAAGTACATTAAGTCTGCTACATCATAACACAGTTTAACTAACATGTCTTTAAGGTCATGTAGACAAAACTCATCAATGCCAACAACATTAACTGATGATACCTGTCCATCAATGTAAGACCTGCTAGGTGTTGGTGTAAAGCACCCCCTTGGTGGATTTCGAATGTGACTGACTTAGGGGTACCATTTGCAGTTATAACCACGTAACATTAACAACAATTGTACCACCTGCATAACAACAATTAAGTAAACATAAAAATGAACTATGTTCTTACCATTTTGTGTGGCTTCATCAGTATTTGAGCTATCTTTAGGCACATTCAAATCAAAACTTTGCTTCACCAGGATAAGTGAATGAAGAACAAGCTCAGGGATTGCATGTGTTAGAGGTAGAGGAGGAAGAAGGGTCGAGAATACGAGATATGTAATAAAAGAGTCAAATAGTCAAGCTTTGTATAAGTTAGGTGTATTATTAATGTGAACGCACAAATTTGCCCCTGATGACTCAGAAACTTAACGAAAAATTGGATGAGATTAGGGTCAAAGGGCTGGTCAACTCTTTTTTGACAAGCACAGAGACGTTTGGTGTAATTAATGAGTTTTTAAGACGAGATATACAATTTGAGCATAACCACAAGGACCAAACATGTAATTAACTAAAAAAAGAATTGAACTTTCATTAGAGGCTTAGGTGTAGTAACGCCGGCAACGGCGTTGGCCGGCGTTACTACACCGCTCGGCGGCGTTGCCCAACGGCGTTGGGTCCGGCGTTGGCCGGCCCACGCACGTTGGGGTGGATTTAAAAAAAAAAATCATTTACCCCCCCTCCCCCCTAAACGGCTATATACTAGTTTTATGTTCCGTCCCCATATTTTTAAAAAGTTAACCTAAACAACCTCCTAACAGCTAGATTATTAAAAAAAAATTAATAAAATTTACAAAACAGCCCCTAACAGCTATATTTTAAAAAAATATTTCATTTTACCCCCCTCACACAACTCATTATAAATACTTCAATACCTCTATATTATTTTCTCACAAAAAAAAACATACATTTACAACAAAAAACACTACAAACTCTTTTTTAATGTGTTTTTTTTTAGTATTGTAATGTGTATTTGAATTTTATGAATGAAATGGTTAGTTTGTTTAAAGAATGAAATAATTGTTTAGGGGGTTTTATGAAAATAAAGAGGTGAGTGGTGTTATTTGGTGTTATGATTAGGGGAGTAATGTTGATGTTGGTGTTATGCTGATGTGGCAGCAAAAACTTGATGTTGCCAAATTATGATACCTAAGGCTCTTAAAGGAAACAAATGTTATTCCCTAAAAGTATCTTAACGTTTACTAATAAGATATACCAAACACGTCCCATCTTAAACTATTGTAAATGTGATTTTATCTATAAATAATGCTTGATATGATTGGAAATAACATGACTTTGATGTGCCCAAAAAGAAATGGACAAATGTGAAAACCAAATATGGAGAGAGTGATACGTGTAGCATTGCATGTGGACACGTTGGCAAATTCATTCCCACATGGCGAAATTCGCCGCGTCTTTATCTAATCATTTTAGTCGACAACTATTTCACGAGTTCAGAGTAGCGGTTCAGAGTAGCGGTAATAGTTACCCCAAGGGTACCCCTATTGGTACCTCCTGGCTAACTGCGTAGTGTCAAAAGGTACAAAAGATTTCTTTTGTACCCCATTTTTACAGTGCAACGCAGTTTTTAATCAGTTTCTGTTCCGTAACTTTTGACAGTTTCATACTTTTGACCTGTTAAACTTTATATTTTTCGTTTCGTTTTTTCCGTGTCACAGTTTTATAACATATACAAAATTATAAAAATACAAAAAAAATAAAATACAAAAAAAAACCACAAAAAACCCGGAGGATACAAATTGTATTTTAGAGGGTACATATATGATAAGCCTTACCCCAATTCTTTTCGATCACCTATGTCTTTCAGTTTTTTCTATTTTAGACAAAACATATGACTCAACACTCGTGATAGTACCCTTTGCATAACCCAACATTTTATTTCTTTTTTAACTAAAGTTGTATTAAAAATAAAAAAAATTCTACATTAATGATTCAAAAAAAAAAAAATACTCCGACGCTAAATATGTTCTATTAAATCAACCTTAACAAAAATATACCATTATAGATATATCTCGTGAGTAAAATAATATCCCCATTTATAAGGCACGTCGATAGCCACAAATGAATCTTTTGGTGCTTTTCTGTCTTTGAGATCGTTAAAAATAGGCAATTGACATATAATATTGATGTCATTGTTCGACCCGGAAACACCAAAGAATGCATGTTAATTCCATAAGTCTTGTGAGACAACTTCTTTCAATAAAATGAATGGATCTGACCAGTATTGAGCACGATGTGCAACCGCGCATTGAGCCCACGACCAATCCGTACAATCGATGTTTCCTATCATCTCAGGAAACCCGTGTTTCTTTGCGTGAAAAACATAGAGTTTTTCAACATCGATTTGTGTAGGTTTTCGCAAATACTTCTCTCCATATTAGTCTATAACCCTCTTACAAAAAGCGTCGAGAGCATCACGAGAAGTTTTAACACCAGTTTGCAGATATTTGTCTAGTTGATCAAGAACGGCGTCATATGTTAGTTGACGAATTGCAGGGGTACATTTAATCAACGGGAAAATGTCAACTCTTCCCGTGCAACCAGTTGCTTGTTGAAAATATGGCACGTTATCAGTTAAATATCGAAAAATATGAGTGAATAGTTTTCATCTCATTCAGAACCGCTTATAGCTTTGTCGTAGATTGGGTTTTCAGCGAAGTAAGTCGCCTCTAAACGATCATGTGCATCGTGACGATCTCTATCTACCGGGTTTCGTGAGTTTTTTGAGATTGTGACTATTAACTTCATTTTCTTTATCTATATCGGTAGAAAAAATTGATTGGAATTCATTTGTTTAAGTTGAAAAGTTAAAGTGTGTGCATAAAGATTTGGTTAAAAGTGTGTATAAAATAGAAAAAAATTGAGGTATTTATAAGGTAAATTTAAAAAATTTCAAATTTTTTTTTTATATAAAACAAACAGCCCCAACAGTGTAATAAACTAGCCATCGGCTGGTTTTTCACACAAACCACAATGGTCGACTGGCAGACCAAGAGCTGTGAGAGAAGTGGAATCAAAGTGGATTTTGAAACTGCAAAAACTAGACCATGAAATTATTCGCACAACCACTCTCATTAGACCATGAAAGATACTAAACTATTGTTCTGCTCAAATTCTTATTAATCAAACACCACAAACAAAACAGACAACAATGGATACAAATATTTGTAATCAACTGATCAACAACACTTGACTAAAAACGTTTGTCATCATAAATCGACCAACACACGAAGCTAGCCTTAGAGTTACTGCCGAATTAGAAAGCAGATCCGGTGTTCTTGGTTTTTCCAAGCATTACATCTTTGGCTTCGTTGATTTTTGAAGCTAAGTAATGGCTGCCTTACGGCATCGGTTGGTTTTTGCAACCACATTAACTTGCTATGCGCTTCCATTCACTTCTCTGCTACCGCGCTTCTCTGTCTTAGAGGCCAAAAAAACTGTCTTAAAATTTCCGTTCATTTTTAAACCTAATATAAAGAAACCTACAGAATTAGTCATCATATCGTGTATGACACATATAAATCTTTAACAGCATCTACATTTTCTTTATTAGATCATTTTTCATATCGACAGTATTGTTTTCAAGAATGACGCATAAAAGAATGTGTTACAAGATTACTTGACCGCTGATTAAAGGGAAGTTGTGTTACCTAACACCAAGGATTAGAGCAGCTTCTCTTCTAGTCATTGTTGGTTGGAAGCCTCCTTCATAGAACCTGCGTGATCTAGGCCTCGGTGGTCTTGTCTTGAAAGAATGCCAAGCCTGAATTCCATATTTACCAGCCATGGCAGCAGCCGCTACTGCAAGCCCGGCGATAAATGGGGTAGCCTGATACACACATCTAAGGCTCGTTAGCTTTTTGGAACAATATATAAAGTTTCTTATGGAAAAGGGGATTCATAAACAGTCATCAATCAATCCTAAAGTCCATTAACGCAAGATCTTTGTCAATCCTTTCCTAATTGATTTGTATATGGACGTGTTTGGGATTGCTTATTTCAAACTGCCTACCTATTCAACCTTAAGCACACATTACCAGTTAATCCAAACACCCAAAATCGCTTATCTGCTCAAGTGGATAAGCACTTAAATAAACAATGCCCTCGTAAAGTTAGTTTCCTGAGCTTCATAAATAAACTCTGAAAAAGAGCACAAACACAAACTAAAGTATTGAAGCATCTAACACCGATAACTCAGTTGTCAGTTGAGTAATGTTTTGGCTTATATTTTTTGGTGAAAAGGTTTACTTTACATCAACTCCAACACATTTATACAAGTATAATGCAAGCCATTTTGCTGCAAATGATATGCCAATATGCCATTGTTAAGCAAAAGACTGCAAGCAAAGTCTAAATACATCAAATTCAACAAATGCTTATTACTACTGAAATCATAACAAACAAACTACTATTATATCACCAATTCACCAAAAAGAGCTATATTTCCTTCTCAATGCTTATAATCCTCAACTATAGTGTAGTCTACATCTTCACACTAATCGAAGAGAAGTACAAACAAAGGAAGGCTTCATCCAAACCCCCTGCAAGCAGTGGCCAAAATGAGACAACATTGGACACACATTTCCTGTGTACTATACCCATATCTTGTCAAACCCATGAATTGACATGAAGCATTATCTGCCTCTCACTTCCATACTTAGGTAATTTCTACTAAGCCTCCAGCGCAGAAATTATACTACTTCAGCTGACTACATTTCCTATACGCCTCTCACTCCCCTAGCCTTAATGCAGCTTTATCCTCACAGAAAAGCTAAAGGAATGACAGACTAGTACATATCTATGGGAAAACTCGTTCAAAACATCCCTGTATTCCTGCAGGAACAGGAAACCTTCCTAATGACTACAAGACTTACAAAGAAGAAATGTAACCAAAGTACAAGGCCGCCATCTGCACTTGAAGAATTTAGCTATAACCATACCTGAAATCATATGTTAGGAGAAGCATAGCTAGGACCAGGGGCGGATGCACATGTACACTATGTTCGCCAAATAATCGGTTTTTAGTGTAATTTTTTTTTATTAAAGTGCATCCCATCACAAAATCAAATTGCCCCCACTTTGAAGAGAAACAATGCAAAAACCTTGTATCCTCTGTCTTCAGTTTAGTGTGCACAACGACTTTTGTCAAAAAAAAAAAATTGCCCCTCCGTCCTCTAACTTCTTGGTTCCGCCACTGGCTAGGACCAAGTAGTCCCATACTCGCTATTCCTATTCCTAGCAAACATCCAATTCAGGGTTCCTCTCTTCTTATATAACAAAACCCATCACTCGATAAAACTATCGTAACACAATAAAAACCTACACTTAATCATTTCACCTAAATAATACTTATACAATCTTATGATTATTTTTTCAATTCTCAAGTTACAGAAATTAGCAAACTAACTGATGCACAAAATAAATAATATGTTGATACTCATTTCTAGCAATTTAAAGCTAATAATCCATCATGTAGCATTTGGTATTTCTTATAAAGGGGCATGTTCACAAATCGATTAACCCCTAACACTAGTGTCATTAATTGATTATTAAATATAATAAACTATAAAAAGAAAAAAATTACATAAAGTATACTACTAACCATTAGTTTAGTTAGTGCGTTAAAATTGGGAGAGTTAGGAAGTTTTGCATCATTGATATCAGTTTGTTTCTCCAAGATTCTACCTTCCTCGTATAACTAAACCAACTTAACAGGAAAAGGACCTATGAATGAAAGCCCATATAAAACAATTGGGCCTTTAACTGATTTCTGCCTTCACTGGGTATTTGCCTTTAGCCCGCAGGGCAACAAATTAGTTAAAAAGTGATGTCAGTTCGATGAAACAACTCCAAAGCCACTATAAACCCTTTTCGGCAACTAATATTTTGGCAGGGTATCCGTTTAAGGCACCAAAAATCTCGATTGCGTTGGCCCAAACAATTTTTGTTTCATTAATAAAAATAAAAAATCGACAATATCAACTAAATTAAATTCATCAATAAGAACACATTATATAAAAATAAAACATTACATAAAAATAAAACATAGTACGTAAATAAGAAATAAAAATTACAAACTAATGATTATTCCATAAATGCTCCACAAGGTACAAATTGTTCATACGCCGCATAATCCCGCATATATCGATACCGATCACCTTGAAAATAAACATCATAATGACTAGTACTGTTGTTGGTATCGGTTGTCGGGATTGTTTTGAACGATCGTAGGTGTTGATATGTCGTGAAAGTGTTGGGTTTTATTTGGATAGTAGTGTGTTTTGAATGTGTTGAACAGCAAGGTTTTCAAGTTCGCGATTCTTACCAATGATCGTTTTTCTGTCTTTGCAAGATTCGAGATCGTAAAAGGTCAGATCGAGATCGTAAAGATCACCTTATATAATGTCATTTTCTTAATAGTCTTTGTAATATTATACAAATCTACAAATTATTATGTATCAAAAACACAAAATTAATAGAAATGTTGTTCTAAATTATGATTATGAAATGTTTAAGAAGATTTCATGTTGTTTTTTAAATTCTACGAAACACAACCCATAAATTTGTAGGTTTTAGTTTGTGGTTTGAGAAAAGTAAGATCGGATCGGAGTAGATCTTAAGATCCTATGGTCAAGATCGGGATCCTATAAGACCAAATGTCACGCCGCCCCGATTTTACGGGTTAGCTTGGGTTTCCGGATGTTCTATAATGAACTAGAATACTTAGTGGAATTATGTGGAAAGTGTTAGAAGGTCTTGGAAGCTCATGGAAGGTGTTAGAAGTTGTAGGAAGAGTCATGAAGGTTATGGAAGCTCTTAGTGCTCTTAGCAAAAATCGAGAAGCCTCCTGGAAGAGTGTTTGTAGAATTGTACATAGTAGATAGGGGGAAGTAGTATATAATAGGAGGAGGCTCCATTTTGGCCAAACCATCCAACCAATTCTTTGTATTCTCTCTTGTAAACTTCTCTAAGATATCACAAAGTAGTTCACCTTCTTTTCACTTGTTCCTTTCTTTAAACCTTTCTAGTTGCCTAGATCGTGGAGTGTTCGAGTAAGGCTGACTTAATCGAGAATAAGTGCAGCCACGGGAAAATCCACTGTTGGGAAAAGGTCCAGTTCTAGTGGTATCAGAGCAAGGTTGATTCGAGGCAATTATGGCGTTTGAACCTGAGAAGACGATGCTAGTGGAAGTTACGGGTTGTTTTTGACGGAGAAAGGGGTCGGGATGATGTGCGTCAAAACCCCAAGAAAGTGGTGGAACGTCCTAAAGACGTTTATGTTGTGGCAAGGTTTGGTTCAGAGGGTGAGGGGTGTTGAGACATCCATGGCAGAGTTGAAGAACCAAGTTGAGGGCTTGGAAGGTTTGGACTCCAATTTCGCGAGTATGAGGGAGGACTTTCGAGAAGCCCTCAATACTCTTAGTGGCGACTTGAAGCGTGAACTCCATGACTTAAGAGATTCGTTCATGGGCGAGATCACGAAGATACGAGAGGAGTTTGGAGAAGAGGTCTCCACACTTCATCAAACCATTGAAAACTTGCAAGCAGACGTGGCTGGCGTTGTCTGCAAGGGTCATTGCTTAGTAGCGGCGGCAACCATAATCCTAGGTCCGAAGATCGATGTTCCCAAACCATCACCGTTCGTGGGAAAGCGGAAGCTAGGGCGGTTGATGATTTCTTGTGGGAAATGGAACAGTACTTGGAAGGTGTCAACATGGTGGATGATACTTTCAAGATCAAGATGGCGACCCGATACTTGAAGGATACCGCGGCGTTATGGTGGAGACGTCGATATGGAGATATCGAGCGGGGTACGGCCACTATCGATACTTGGGCTGAATTTGTGGCGGATTTCAAGAAGCAATTCTATCCGGAGAATGCTAAGAACGAGGCGAAGAGTCGGCTTCGTAAACTTAAGCAATCCGGGACGATACGGGAGTACGTCAAGGAGTTCACCACACTTGTCTTGGAGATTCCGGAGCTTTCCGACCAAGACTCTCTCTTTTACTTTCTTGATGGTTTACAAGGATGGGCTAGACGGAGTTGGAACGACGAGGAGTTCAAGATCTCTCTACGGCTATTGCTCAAGCTGAGGCTTTGATTGACTTTAGTACGAGGAGGGACTCGTCCAAGCCGAAAGATAAGAAGGTGAACCAAGAGAAAGGTGGGGGAGATAAGAATGCCCAACTAAAGGTCGATGCTGCACGAAAACCTCCCACCGAAAAGGATAAAAACTTGAAGACGAGCTACAAGAATGGTGGATGCTTCATATGTGATGGACCTCATAGAGCTCGTGATTGCCAGTAGAAACGTGCAGCCTCAAGCAGTGAATGTCGCTCATGATGACGATTAGAAAGCGAGTGATGGCGGGGGAGATGGGTTCGATAAGGATCTATTGAATGCAATCAAGGCGAAGAAAAGAGGTACCGACGGATTGTAGAAAAGGCTTACAGTATGTTGAAGACAACCATCAATGGTGTTGTTAAGGTAAGTGCTCTTGTAGATTCCGGTGCGTCTCATAACTTTGTAGGGTTTGATGAAGCCCAAGCTGGTAGGGTTTAACGCTACAAAAGGATGTGGAACAATTAAAGGCGGTAAATTCTCCGGCCAGGCCATTCATGGAGTGGCTAAGGACGTTCGGGCGAAGATAGGAGAATGGGGGAGAGGAATGATTTGATTTGTTGGTGGTCCCGATGGATGATTTCAAAGTGGTTCTTGGGTTAGAATTTCTCGATAAGGTAAGAGCTTTCCCTATGCCGTTTGCTAATTCCTTGTGTATCCTAGACGGTGGAAAAACTTGCTGGTAAGGTACGGAATCGAGATGCTAAAAGTGGATGCGGAGCACCTTCGGCCATGCAATTCAAGTAAGGGATTCATCAAGAGCGAGCCTTGCTATTTGGCGTTTAACTACTGCTAGAGAGGCATGGTGGGTTCAAGCAAAGTGATATGGTACCAAATGGTGTGAGCGAGCAGGGGTACTTGATGAGTTCAGGATGTGATGCCCAAGGCGTGGCCCAAGAACTTACCCACATTAGGAGAGATGTGGATCATACCAGCGAGGTTAGAGACGGGTTCCAACCCCCCGCCAAATCCCCTTACCGAATGCCACCACCCGAGTTGGAAGAGTTACGCAAACTACTCAAGGAGCTAATGGATGCGGGCTACATTCGACCCTCGAAAGCCCCATATGGTTGAGGCCTGTGCCTATTTTCAAAGGAAGAAAGAGGGTCCTTGCGGATTGTGCATAGACTAACGGGCACCTTAACAATCTTATATGGTAACAATCAAGAACATGTACCCTTATTCTCTCATTGCGGATTTGTTTGATCAACTTGGAAAGGCGAGATACTTCACAAAGTTGGACTTGAGATCGGGGTACTACCAAGTACGGATAGCGGAGGGAGACGAAGCCAAGACGACGTGTGTCACAAGGTATGGCTCTTACGAGTTTTTAGTCATGCCATTTGGCTTGACCAATGCTCCCGCGACATTTTGCACCCTCATGAATAAGTTGTTTCACCCGTTCCTTGACAAATTTGTGGTGGTATACTTGGACGATATTGTTGTTTATAGATTACCTTGGAGGAGCATGTCTTGCATTTGAAACAGGTGTTCCAGGTGTTACGAGACAACGGAACTTTATGTAAAGTTGGAAAAGAAATGCTCTTTCGCCCAAGATGAGTTCGTGTTTTGGGACACTAAATCAAGGACGGGAAGATTGTTGATGGGACGGTGCGAAGATAAAGGCTTATCAAATGAGTTGGGTGCCCACCAACAAAGTTACGGAATTGAGATCTTTGCTTGGTTGGTGAGCTTTTTATCGCAGGTTTATAATGGGAATACCTCGGTATGATCCCTTTGACGGACCTATTGAAGAAGAACAAAGCTTGGATATGGGACGAAGAGTGTTAAGCGGCATTCGAGAGTTTGAAAGAGGGCGTCATGAAGAGACGGTTGTGTTGTGGGAATACCTGGATGTGACCATGCCTTTCGAGTTACATACAGATGCATCAGAGTTTTCTATTGGAGGAGTTATAATGCAAGATGGACACCGATCGCATTCGAGAGCCGAATGTTAACGAGACGGAAAGGTAGTACCGGTTTGCAAGAGAAAGAGATGAAGAGATTGTCCATTGCTGTGACATTTGGTGGCATTATTTTGTTGGGTTCGAGATTCGTGATCAAGCAGATATTATTGCCACGGTTATTTTCAAACCAAAAAAGAAGTTAAGTCTCCAGCAGCAACCTCGTTGGCAAGACTTCATAGCGAGTGGACTATCAATTGGAAATTTGAAATTAAACCAAGCCGGAAGGCTAATGTGGTAGCCGACGCGTTGAGTCGCAAGGCGGAGTTTGCGGCCATTACACAAGCCCAATTCTTCCTCCAAGACCGAATAAAGGAAGGGTTGGAACATGATCCTTTGGCCAAGAAGATCATAGCTTTGGCGAAAGACGGGAGGATCGGAGGATTTGGCCTCAGGGAGACATGTTATTCACAAGGAGTAGATCGGCTTTACGTGCCATAAGTGGGAGAAACCTTAGGCGAGTGTAATCTTGAAAGGAGTGGCATGATTCAAAGTGGGCTGGTCATCCGGGGATTAAGAGGACGTTGGCATTGGTCGAGGGCACGTATTATTGGCCAAGGATAGAAAGACGATGTTGAGACATTCGTACGGACGTGCCTTATTTGCCAACAAGACAAGATAGAGCAAAAGAAGTCGGGAGGATTGCTAGAGAGCCTTTACCGACGCCCAAGGGACCATGGGAGAGTGTTTCCATGGACTTTATCACATGCTTGCCAAAGTCAGAAGGAGGTGGAAGTATTATAGTGGTGGTGGATCGATTCTCGAAGTATGGGACTTTCATAGCCGCACCACCGTTTTACGGGCGGACGGATTCGGCCAAGCTTTTCTTTAGAATGTGGTAAAGTATTGGGGTATGTTGCCAACTTGTGATCGTTAGTATTAGTGATCGAGATCCAAGATTCACAAGACGCTTTTGGACAGAGTTGTTCAAGATCATGGGGACGGATTTGAACTTCTCCACGAGTTTTCATCCCCAAACGGCATCGGCGAACGGAGGTTGGAAAGAGGGTTGATGCTCTATTGGAGCTCTAATCTTCGGCACTTATGTGAATGTCCCAACCAACATGACTGGGGACCTAAATAATACTTATACAATCTTATGATTATTTTTTCAATTCTCAAGTTACAGAAATTAGCAAACTAACTGATGCACAAAATAAATAATATGTTGATACTCATTTCTAGCAATTTAAAGCTAACTAATAGTAATAATCCATCATGTAGCATTTGGTATTTCTTAAGGCAAGTTCACAAATCGCATTAACCCTAACACTAGAGTCATTAAATGATTAAAAATATAAAAACTATAAAAAGAAAAATTACATAAAGTATACTTACTAACCATTAGTATTAGTTAGTGCGTAACAATTTGGAGGTTGAAGATTTGCATCAAATGAATCAGTTTGTTTCTCCAAGATTCTACCTTCCTCGTATAACTAAACCAACTTAACAGTAAAAGGACCTATGAATGAAAGCCCATATAAAACAATTGGGCCTTTAACTGATTTCTGCCTTTCTGGTATATTTTAAGCCCGTTAGATTAAGAGTGATGGGTACATTGGTTTCATTTGCCTTTAGCCGTTGGCAAAAATTGTTAAAAAGTGATGTCACGTCAGCAAAAACTCCAACAGCACCATAAACCCTTTGGCACTCATATTTTGGCAGGTATCCGTTGGCACCAGAAATCTGATGCCGTTGGCCCAATTTTTTTTTCATTTACATAAAAATAAAAATACACAATATAACTAAAATTAAATTCATCAATAAGAACACATTATATAAAAATAAAACATTACATAAAAATAAAACATAGTACGTAAATAAGAAATAAAAATTACAAACTAATGATTATTCCATAAATGCTCCACAAGGTACAAATTGTTCATACGCCGCATAATCTCGCATATATCGATACCGATCACCTTGAAAATAAACATCATCATGATCGTATGTGTTGGTGGTGCCGGGATTGTTTGGATCGTAGGTGTTGAATGTGTTGAAAGTGTTGGGATTATTTGGATCGTAGGTGTTGAATGTGTTGAAAGCAAGGTTTTCAAGATCGCGATCTTACCAATGATTGTTTTCGTCTTTGCAAGATCAAGATCGTAAATCGGATCGAGATCGTAAGATCCTACTATAATGTCATTTTCTTAATAGTCTTTGTAATATTATACAAATCTACAAATTATTATGTATCAAAAACACAAAATTAATAGAAATGTTGTTCTAAATTATGATTATGAAATGTTTAAGAAGATTTCATGTTGTTTTTTAAATTCTACGAAACACAACCCATAAATTTGTAGGTTTTAGTTTGTGGTTTGAGAAAAGTAAGATCGGATCGGAGTAGATCTTAAGATCCTATGGTCAAGATCGGGATCCTATAAGTTCATTAGCATGCAAAGATCCTACGTAGGATCTGGAACGCTTTTGCTTTGCAGTATCGTAAAATCGTAAAATCCTAAGATCAAGATCGGGATCTTAACAACCATGGTTGAAAGTGTTGGGATTATTTGGATCTATAGTTGAAAGAAAATTGATTATTATTGAAGTAGAAAATATATTGAAAGTGTGCGTGTGAAGTATGAAATAATAAGGAGGTATTTATAGGATTTTTAAGGGGTAAAAATGAGATACTTTGGGGTATTTTTTTTCACAAATCCGCTCCTCCAACGTCTCTCAAACAACTAGTTATTTTTTAAACGCAACGGCGTGGCTGGTTGCAACGGCGCGAGACCCAAGGGGACGAGGGCCGTTAGGTTTTCTCACTCCATTGAACGCGCCAGCATTTGGCACGACCGTTCCTCCCACTCTAAAACACTATTTTTTAAACATGGTTTTTAACTTTTGAATTTTGATACACCGGGTTTCACCAAAAGAGTGCTGCTAGGTGCAGCGAAATATGTCGTTGATACTTTACGTCATCGTCAACTTAGCATTCTTTCAATAACACCTTAATAACTAAAACACGAAGTGGTAATATACCCACCCTTTAATGTTACATTCACACAAACTTAAACATGATAAAACAACCTACCTTCCTTTTCTTAAAATGTTAAAGTAACCATTTCAGAGTTAAGCAATTGAACTTTTTTTTAACTTTTTTTTACCTGTTGTATTTCTAAGTGTAACTAAACTCAAGTAAGGTGAAGTCATGTAATTCTGAGCTTCCAATGGTTTAGGGCTTTAGGTTGAAAAACAAGATCGGTGTCCAAGACCTGAAGTCCTGAACAAAATCTTATAAGATACATAGGGACAATATCGAAATTAAGTGTTACTAACATATACTACTAGTTTAAGTGGTTAAGTTTCTTAGAGCACTCATATGACAAGTTATAGGGTAAGTTATAACCTTATAACTTAGCCCTTTGGCTTGACACCATGCCCCCATCGCGTTATAAGGCATTTCGTTTTTTTTCTTCTTTCTATTGGGTTAAGTGTGGGGTTCGGTGATATCCTATAACTTGAGTGATGAAAAAAAAAGTTTTTTGGTTATCTTACATGTTCTTAATTATAAGTGAAAAAACTGAAGTTTTTTTTTGAACAACTGATAATATATTAAAAAAAGAGTCTAGCAAGGAGCTAGAAATTTAAAAGTACATATGAATTACAAAAAATAAAAGCATATCGATGCAACCCGGGACTTTAACTGCGAGGGAAACTAAAGGGATGAAAAAACTTTTGAAACGAAGGCCGAACCTTCGGTTTTCACTCTGCCAAAAGAAAAACCCCCCACCACGGAGGCCGATCCACCGTTCATAGCTATGCATTTCCCCCGCGATATCATTTTCCCGGTGCAAAAGCACACTAGGGGTTTTTAAGAGAAATAACACAAGTTCAATATGAACTTTTGTTTATATGTGTGTGTGAGTATATGGGTTACTATATAAAGAGGTTACTAAAGTTTACAAAAATGTTCGCTTAAGTAACTAGAGTTTCATTTTGTTCACTTGGGTTACTACAGTTAT
>BQNB010081437.1:9880-22514 GCA_026074375.1 Tanacetum coccineum
GTGTAAATTTCTTGAGCAATAGAGATTATTTTATAATTTACCTCCGCTAAAAAAGCGTTTGTGGTGTTAAGATTGAAAGTCAAAATCAAATTTCAAGCCGTTTTTAAAAGATGGAGTTGGTTTTATGTGTTGGAATGGTGAACAAAAATGAAGCCATGGAAATAATAAAGAAAAAGTACATTAAAGTAAGAAAATGAAGGACAATATACAAGAAAGGATTTTTTTGTTTTGTAGTGAAAAACTGAAAAATGCACTCACATGACCTATATACATAGGTGTCCTCTTTTCAAATGTTTTTATTTCTATTTTAGATTATTTTTTCTTTTTAAATTAGTAGTATTTTTCTAATCTTGACTTTCAACATTTAAGTTTGCCAATGGCAACCACTTTTTTGTAACTCTATTTTTGGTATGTCGTAATTTTTTTTTGCCCCCTCTCGAATTTTTTTCTGGCCCCGCCCCTGGATGACGACTTAATATGCATATCTTCTTCTGTAGACATGGTTTACGCATGACTAGGTAAAAGCTCTGAGAAACAAATGAAACTGATGGCCCGATAACGTACACATTTGGTTATGCATTGAAACATCTAGCAAATATGCTCGACTAGATAGATCCAAAGAGTTATTTCAAGAAGTAATTAGCTTATTTCGGAAATGCTGATAAGCTAGTAACCCGCCTATGAGCTAGTGATTTCATTGTTGGTCCATCTATCTTCTTCTTATCTCTACTTATCCAAGCAATCATTTATCTGCTTATTTTGCTAATGAATTTGGCTTTGAAAAACTCCTTACATAAAAGATCTGCAACCCTCTAACGTTCATCTCTCTACTCCTTAGAAACTAATTCAAGACGAACGTGAAATAAGCAAACTATTTCTTGAAGTTCCTTGCATCATCATAAAGAGAAAAATCAAGCAATCCCAAACACCCTCTTGGAACAGCATATATGAGAAAGTGGATAAGACACTCCACTAGTCCTATGACCTTAGTAACAGGACTAATAAGTTGTTCTAAAGAGTAAGATTACCCAAACACCAACATAAGGTAAACAGATTCGGCATAATGGTAACGGAGATTTGTTAATCTATGTACCTCCATTAACGAGCCATCTATAATCAAGTAAAAATCAACATCATCCTACTGAAAATTTGTTGATCTATTTACCTCCATTAACATGGCAGTTTTTTATTCCACACCTTTCCATTGTAATGGAATTTCTTACCAGCTATATCTTTCAAAACCTTGTTTCATCATCCCCACGATAAGAAGCTAATGGTAACTCCAAGAACACAACATACGCAGGCACGCGATTAAGACCAAGCATCCACACATATTCATTACTTGCACGCCACTTTGCAGACATCCCTTTACTTACCAATTCAAACTAATTAACTTAAGTTTATTACAGCAACCTTATGATCTACAAGATATCGACAAGTAAAAGACCTCAGGCACCAGCAACTCAATTTAGTATAAGGGATATGTTTAGTCTTCGCTGATCCAACTTTGGTGGGATCCAGACTTGTAATTTTCATTGATGAATTACTCATTTTTGCTAAATTATCTATGTGCTGCATATCATAAGATATATGCATTCATGGATTACTTCTAATCACTCTTTTTGTTTCTGATAATTTGTACACGTTTACTAAAACAACCGAAAAATAAAATAACACGCATGAAATTACTTTTACACCATCATATCTGATTTGCCATAAGTTTCATCAATATTCCGGCTCCATTCCACAAGAGATAAGCCCACAATACACCACAGGAGGCTCCAAATTAAAGGATAATTAGAATCAAAATATTCCCTCACTCATATCATAATCATCCTGAAAGAAGAGTAACAAAATAAATTATGGAGGATATTTAAGCTTACACAAAACCAGTCCCAATTCTTAAACCAAACAAAAACACTAATAATTTCCGAGTACCTCTAATGAATCATCTACAGTATAATCATTCGGAACACCTGCAAGCAAAAGAGAATTATATTATTTTATGTTTAAATTGTTCGGGCATTTTGACTAATAATCAAAAGATTTTAGTGACATAGACATTAACAGACAGAGATCTATCGTCTATTTAATGATGGAAAACGACGTGTAGGCTTTTAAGATTTAAGAGTACCGCAGAAAAACAATTACAATGCAGTTTTCATGACACTTTAAGAATCAGCAGCATGCACGGAGCAAAGGTAAGGAATACATGAATATATTTAAGAGTATATTCAGATTAGCAGTCAAAATCTATATGCATATATTTCAATATTGTTGCAAGTATAATGAATCAAAGGTAAGGAATACATGAATATTACCAACTCCGTTTTCCAGGCATTCAGGGTCCCAGTCTACCCAAATGTCATCCTGAAAAAAGAGTTAAAGGAGATATTATCGAGGGTATATAAGCTTTACACAAAACCAGTCCAGGTCATAAGCCAATGAAATACAGTAACAATTTACGAGTACCTCTGATATATAATCTGCAGTAGAAGCATGCTGAATTTCTGCAAGCAAAAGAAGTCGAATTTAATTGACGTTTATTTTGTTCACACATTTTGATAATAATAAAAAGATCAGTGGCCTATATAGGACGGCATAGTGGCATACATCGAGCATCTTCAATGTAAAGGTAGGGCACTGACTTTTTTTGCTCAAATTAGTCATTGTAAAGCTTTTTCCCGTTAAAGTGAAAGCATTTTTTTAAAAATGACTTGAGCAAATGCTCTCCTCACACCACTTACGTATATTAATAATAGAAGTACAAAATAAAAGGTTTACAAAGACTTTTTTGCATTGGAGTAGATTTTGTGCTGATAGGTAGAGATAGTGGGAAAAAAGTACTTATTTAGTAGGTCATTACAATTGTGGATGCTCTTAGAAAAGGATGTGCCGGTAGGCTATTTAAGCATTAAGAATATTATAGTAAAACAAAAACGATGCAGTTTTCACGACATCTTATGAATCAGGTTGTGAGGAGCAACAGCATTAATACTTACTAGTATATTCAGATTAGCTGTCAAATTCGATATGCATAGGGTGATGTATTGAAAAGGTAAGGGGTACATGAATATTACCAATTCCTTTTCCTAAAGGTCCAGGCTCCAAATCTCCAAAAATGGCATTAATTTGTGAAAAGATATCCTCTTTTTTCTTGATACGCTTGTTGTGGTCATGATAGCCAAGATCAAAATCAGCATCACTCCAGAACTCACCGTCCCCTGATCCCAGCTTAGACTTCTTGTTTGTTGTTTTCATCTCTGGAAAAAAAAAATTACGTGAACACTTAATTGGCTCAATATGCGAAAAACAAGAAATCATACAGTTCAGACGGGATAGATTCTGGATTAAAAACTACCTGATTGGCTTGACACTCTTTTCTTATCCATAATAAGCTCCAGTATAAAGGTCTTTGGCAGAGACAATAGAGTTAAATCAGCAAATTTCACCTGGCTATATAGATTAAACAAATAACAATAATAATACAGTAATAGGACTAAAAGTAAGAAAGTTAACCCGAGGGAGACGCTTTTTGGGTAGATGGCCTGCTTTGAAACCAATCAGGTGTTGAGAAATAGCTTCCTTAATAGTGTGATTAGTCATGTTATTGCAAATGAAGTTAAGCTCATTTACAACCTTTGGACGGGATTCATCAATGATCAAAGACGGGTCGAGGTCCCAAATAGAAGAGGACAGGTCAGAGTCGATTGTATAAGACAAATTACGATAAACCCTCATGATCATGTAGTACGCGTGGAAGAGGGTGTTGAGATCCTTTTCAGAGACTTGATCCTTTCTAGCAATTACCATGAGTTCCTGCATGAACTCAAGTGTTTGTTGGTAGTCTTCGGACTCTAGAGTAAGTTTATTCCTTTTCTCTAAGTAGGTAATATAAGCAGCAGCAGCAGCAGCATCATTATCAATAACCGCATCATCATGCTGCAATAATTCATAATGTGTTAGTCAGTTGAGTCGAAATTGTAATCGCATAAATGTTATATTGCACGCTTCTGTAAAGAATTATGTTTTATGTTAACAAACTACTTCGTACTTTTATCAACTCAAAACCGTGGAGTTAATGTTTGTGAACATATTCCTATAAACAAATATACTATACTAACAATTGATATGATAAACAGTTATGCTTGGGGGGTGTTTGTTTAAGACTTTAAGCTTATATAATATGCTTATGGCTTATGCAGGTTTTGTTATGTTTCATAAAAAGCACCTAAAAGTTACCATTATTTATTACTAATACAACCAGAACTAAGCACTGACAAAAAAATATTCATGATATAAAAAACAGTTAATCTTTGTTTTACAAATTAATAAATAAAAAGAAGGAAGGACGGTAATTAACCTGAAAAGAATGAACATAGTCCTTGATATCAGATTTAATTGTGAGATTAGAGACCTTATTAGCTCGTCTTCGTCCATTTCTAAAACTACAAAGTCAACTGGGAAGATGAACTTGCTTAGTTTCACCAATAGATTCTCGCAGAACGCGATGGGGTATTTGATAGATCGATCGGCTAGTTGAATACTCATTTTGGTAGGTTTAAGTTTAGAAATCCCTAATCGTCGGAAGAGAGAATGTGGCATGAGACAACTACTAATTCTTCTCTGTGGTCCCAAATGATGGATTTGATTGTAACTCATGAACGTCACTTTATTATCTTTGGAGATATGTATGAGGTT
Source organism: Tanacetum coccineum (assembly GCA_026074375.1). Lineage (NCBI taxonomy): Eukaryota > Viridiplantae > Streptophyta > Magnoliopsida > Asterales > Asteraceae > Tanacetum > Tanacetum coccineum. Next base: position 14,582 of record BQNB010081437.1, read on the forward strand.
CGTGATGAAAGTAACCGGTATGGTACGATTTCCTCTAGGCTTGAAGCTCATACTTTTAGTTCATTTACTGGGTGACTCAATATCTAGTTGATTTACCTTTGGTAGGCGGTATCATATACGTCAGATGAAAAAAGAAGGCACGAAGAATGCAGTAAATTAGTCCAGTTTCTCGTGTCTAATTCAGTTGATAGATGCATTTCAGATCGTCTCTAACAACGCATGAATCTTCAAACTGAAAGGCTAATTCCAGGAGCGCATCCTGACGACCCTTATCTTCGTTAATTAATCCTTGCACCAAGGCTTCGACTTCAGAGTCGGTATGGGGAAGCGAGCATGCCATTCGAATTTTTTTTCCTTGTATTGGGATTTAAGTTTGAAAATTTGAAAGGAGTAAGATGGTATTTATAAGGCAAAAAGGGGAGGGGGAAATAATTTGAGATTTATTATTTACTTCAACGGATATATATTGCCACACATTTTGTCGTATTGACTCGTTCCGATAATGAGATATTCAGTAGGGAATACACGATGACCAGTTCAAGAACAAATACCCTCACTTGTTTACAAATTCACGATCTTCTACAACGTCTTGATTTCGGGATGAAATCTTCTAACCTGGGGAGGCTGTGGCACCCCGTAAAAATTTAGATTTCTCTTTTCGTTAAGTAAAAGTTATGTACTGCAAGTTTGCAAATTTACCGTTAATTTCAACGATAAGTCGTTCTATGATCGTCATGCATTACTCCTTGTCACGAAAAGTTAAATTAGCACGCGAATATCACCATTTTTGCCCTTGTGTCTAAAAGGATATTTTAGAGCGTGTAACGATAAAAACCATGCTTATTTTACATTTATGAAACAAGGCCATTTACTTGTAGCACTTTATAAAACCATCTACGTTCAACTTAATAACCATGAAAACCTTTAATTGAATTCAAAAGAAATATACACATATGAATACATATAAAAAAACCAATATATGATAATGATAAAACATCCATCATTATAGACTCTTACACACTACCCTACCCACTTTCTCATTTTGAAAACTCCTATCACATGATACGTCTCAAAACATCTGATGCAAGTTGAAATGGAAAGGATAAGAAATAGTAGAGATTCTCTAATAGTATTAGGAAAAGGATGACTAACAGTATTAGAATTATTACTATGGTGCAATAATGTGTAGTACCCTTTTCACATGCAACATCTCAGTAGCCAAGTGAGAATTTTGTGTATAAGTAAGACCCATTCATGCACACTTTTAGTATAACCAAAACTTTAAAAACGAGAAGTAGGCAATACGGTTCGAGTTCGAGTTTCGTCGAGGGCAAGAGCCAAAGGGGCGTCGGATAAAAGGAGTAGCAACCAAGTGTGGTTCGAGCTTCTTACCACCATCACATTCCTCATCGAATAGCGAGCTTGAACCTCGGTGAGTTACCTCTTAGTTTAACTATGTCATTATCCTTGTAGCCTAGCATTCGACCAAAACCAAAGCACGTCTAGTCTTGACTAACTAAACGAAAGCCTCGACCTTGCTTGGCTAGTACACGACATATAACTCATACGCGGTTCGCATGTACGTACGCATGCAAAGATTTTGGTTGTGTTACACATAAAATAACGACGCATATTCAAGCTAGTAAACAACATATCATGCGTATAAAACTAATAACGAACCAATGTCTATATAAATAATGTTAAACAAATAGAAACTTGACTTATAAAATGTTGGCTCACTAGGGACGATTAGACGCTAGGGTATACGCGAGTTGCATAGAGTTTTTCTTGTGGTGTGAACTCGGCATGATTACCTGGGCGTGACAAGGTGGCATGTGACAAACCACGACGAGCCGTGGCTCACTGTTGGAATGTCGCAGCTTCTAAAGAAACCAAGCAAGGCATGCTTGTCTGCCGCACCACTCGGGACGCACCCCTATTACGCGCAAACAGGCATAGTCGGCTGTTGCTTAACCGCGACTGTTAAGCTGCTAAAGGGGCATGGTAACGTTCTTGAGCCTCGACAATTAAACAAACTTGTGGTAATATATATACCGGGATCATGCATGTCGAAATGAAAGCATTAGATATGCAAAATGTGACTTATATGGGGACGAACAAAATCCATAACAGTGGTCTTAAATCCACTGCTTGTGTTCGACAGAAAGTCAAAAAAAGGAAAGAAACAATGGCCATGTCGGTTTTTAATATAAAGAAATGATACATGTCGTATAGAAATATACACGTGATATTTTAACAACTTGCATGAAATTTACTTGTAAATCTTGGACTTAAAGAAGCAGGGAAACATGCATGTAGTTCGAGCTTCAGGTAGTTCCAGTCAAATCCAAAAAGGGGTGGGAAATTCTTTAACGAGCAAAATGATTATTTCGATAATCAGAAAAACTAAATAACGCTTCTTGATGACTTAAAATTGGTAATAACGAAACCAAGTTTTTTTTTGGGTAAATAAACGTAACGTGGGTTATAAAATTTATTTAACACTTAAAAAAAATATTTTTTTAAAGCTTATTAGGGTTTTAAAACATAAAAGTTACATATTATATATAACCCTATTTTGGAAAGTCAAGAGATTAAAAACAATCACACGAAAGTTAAAGGTTAATTGTGTAATTTACTTAATTTAGAAAATAGAGGGACTAAGATCTGCCACTTTGAAACTTAAGGGTATTAGATGTAAATAAATAATTTTTATAAATAACTTAAACGAGTCGAACGAACCGTGATATATATATATATAACTGATACTTCTACAAATTAAGTGACGACGACAATATAAATAAATAGGCGTGATAGGAAGATATATAAACTTAGTCACTTACGAATAATGCTTATATTTTCCTGAGATATAAATTGCATGAACTTGTAATTATAAGTTGCGACGCATAATGTTATCAAATTATGTATATATACTCATAGATGTAAAGTTGTGTATCATCCCTAGGGCCAACGGTTTGATCAACATTTTAAAAACATAAAACGTTATCTCATAAACGACAATGCCCTTTGTTGACCCATTTGCATAAGTCATTTCATACGTTAAGTTTTAGAATGTAAACTCAGAATTGTCATAATTACTTAGGTGGTTGACCGAGTCACTATTTGACGTGCATTGATCCATTATCAATTCCAGACGATTAATTGACAAGGTGAGTTTTCATAGCCCCTACTTTACTGTTTTAAATCAACTTTTGGGGTGAGAACATTGCTTATTTTAACAGTTGAACACAAGTACATTTATTGATTTACTATTGGGTCTAAGTCCCTACTCAACCCAACTTGCTATGTTGCCCACTTTATCATGAACCGTTAATTACTTGTAAGCGCGAATGTTATGGATAGATCTATCGGGATTGACATCCCTGTTTGTCTTGGACTGACATTAGTCAAGCAAACACAGTTTCATTTGAGTCAGTTACGGATGTTGCGGGTTGAACATCTGCACGGGCTTATCTACGATGGTACATGTTAACGCTTCGGTGTCATGAGCTTAGACAATAGTAAATACTTTTCATTGTGATATATAGGATCCCTATATTTCATACTATGGTATTAAATCTTGTGGTTCATCACTATTATCAAACAACAAACCTATGAACTCACCAACTTTATGTTGACATTTTAGCAATGTTTTTCTCAGGTACTCTATCTTACGAAATATAAGGAGTCTGCATTGGTATATTGGCATGTAGAGGTCTATCTCTCGTATCAAGTCATCTTCACGTCATGAAGTCATAATCCCAAATCCAGTCTTCCGCTGCAGTGAAATTTAGGGGTGTGACATTGACACTGCCATATTGTCGATAGACACAAACTAACTAGTGTGGTGTTGTTTTATGCAAGGAAGTTGTATCATGCAAAAGTAGGAGAAATCTTTATTGTGTGCAAGGAACAACTTAGAACAATATGACTAATGGTTTCTTGACTGCAAAGTAAGAAAACTATTACTCTACTAAGACTCCTACACATTTAATGTATGTAGCCCTATTAAGAAAAAGTGTAAAGATAAAAATATGAGCTACATGATTATGTTTTCTTAGAAATCATCAACATGAAGTTTAAGATTGACTTGAAATTACCATTGAGATCATGGAGCCACCAAAAAAGTGGGTTCGACAATAAGAAGAAACTATCTCAAAGTTTATTATATGTGCAGAGACACATCAGGGGATCCCAGTTTGGTACCTGGACAGTGGATGCTCAAGGAGGTATGACTGGTTGTCAGAGTTATTGCACAAATATATAGAGCGAACCAGGTCCTAAGGTAACTCATCTTGTATTACTGAGGGTTATGGTGCAATCAACTGTGGGGGTATTACTTTTACTAAATCTAGCTTTTGTAAATCGGTCTCAAAGTACAATCTAATTAGTATCAGCCAACTTTATGATGCTACAATACATTGTATAATTTGATGATAAGCAAGGAAACATCTTTTAATGCTAACTTAGGTAATTTATCTGATAGCACCTGAAGAAATGATGCTTATATGTCCTTGGACCCTGGTCAGCCCCCCCCCACCATCACCTGACTCCAAATGGAGCCTGCTTCGTTGATTTAAATCCACAGAAAGGGTTATCTGGCTTTGGCATAAAAAGGCTATAACATCTTAATTTTGAAGAACAATTAATAAAGTTGCCAAAACAAAACAATGTTCTTGGTATTCCTTCACTTGTTTATGCAAAGGGATATAACCCATGCTCTGCCATGTGATAAAAAAGGTACACATAAGTGCTCTCTTCCTAAACTAAACAAAACTTCTTAGTCATGAAATGCTTGCATCTTCTTCATTATGAATCTCCTTTGGACCTTATCTGTCCAATGTCCATAAAACTATGAGAAATACACCCTAGTCCATTATTGTGAGGTACACAAGGTAAACATGGGAGGTTTTTATTTTCTCATTAAAGAAGGAGTCAGGCGATGCTGAAATGATTATGTCTTTCGTCAGGCATTGGTATTAAAAATCAAAATGATATATTAAAGTTCAAACAAATCAAGAACTGATAATAGGGACTTGAGTTTAGAAACACTGAGCTTGGAGAGTTTTTGTTATTAGAAAGGTTATTTAGAACTTCTCTTTTACCATACACTGAATAAAATGGTATTGTAGTGGCAAAGAAGAATAGAACTCCTATTGAAGTGCTAGAAACCATGCCTGAATGGATATACGTAATCTCTAATATGGGGGTGAGGCACTGTCAAGGATACTGCATTGGACCAGGACTCCGGGCCCGTGTTGGTCCAAAATGCCACGACAGAGGACCAGACCGAAATAGTACGTTCGGTCCAGGTCGGTTTCGGGTCTGATCCGGTCCTACACGGCATAATTCATCGGGTTTTTGGTCGGATCGAGCCAGGCACCTGGACCAGACCGGTGTGACCGAAGTAACAATAAAAACCCCGGTCCGAGGACGAGACCAAAATACGTTCGGGTCCGGTAGGCGGTTTGCCGGCAGGTCTCCGGGTCCGGTTATACTCACCCTACTCTCTAAGACTTTTAGACTGAAGACATTGTCAGAATGGTCTTGTTACACTAATAACACATCAACTCATTGTTTTAAAAGACATGATAGGACTCCTTTGAGATATTCAGTGATAAGGATTACCTGGACTCTGAGCTAATATTAATGTATGGTGGATTGTCCTGTATTTATCTATATTCACAAGGATCTTCTAGGGATATTTGATGCAAATGCTGATGATGGGTACTTACTTGGGTACTCACGTGTAACTCTAAAGCCTTCGTGCGTTTAAACATCAAGTAAAGACAACACAAATAGAGGAAATTATCACTGTATACACATTTGATGAGCAGTTAATTAAAGCCTTCGGGTTCACAAATACCTTAGTAGATGAAATTGGAATTTTGACGATTCAATTGATATCCCCCTGATGAATCCTTCAGGCGGATGGACCCATCTAGGCAATATCATATTGATTATGTTAATTTGCCATACTACATCATTCCTCACTGTCCGCGATACAACTCTGGTCGTTCACTCATTGAACTTACTCAAGAAAAACATGTCCCTAAAGTGATTGCTCTAAGTGAGCAAAGCAACCCTCAAATTGAGGATGTCGTAGGTCCTCCTGGCCCATCAAACACTGAAGAGACACAAGAAAATCAAAATGAACAAATCAATCATCAACTCATTAAAGAAACCTCAAGAAATAATACAGAAACCTTAGTACCCATTACTGAATCTTTAGTCCTTGAAGTTATTCAGTCTCATCAAGCATCTACAAGTTCTCATCATGCTCCTCAGGATAGATGGTCAAAAGACCAATACATTGAACTTGTGAATATAATTGGTGATCCTTGTGAAGGCATGATTACAAGAAGTATAGCTGCCAAGCTTATAGTTGCCTCATCTTGTGAATGTCTATTTGCTGACTTTCTATCTACAAAGTCTGAACTCTTGTTCCACTCTCTTATGGAAAGATAGCCATAGGCTCCAAATGGGTATTCAGGAACAAAAAGGATGAACATGGAATCGTCACTAAGAATAAAGCAAGACTAGTTGCACTAGGTTATAGTTAAGAGAAAGGAATTGACTATGATGAAACCTTTGCACCATTGGAAAGAATAGAAGCTATCATGATCTTTTTTGTCTTTGCTACATACATGGACTTCACAGTTTTTCAAATGGATGTCAAAAGTGTCTTCCTAAATAGAAAACTAAAAGAGGAAGTTTATGTGAAATAGCATCTTGGCTTTGAAAGTAGTGAGTTCTTTAAATATGTCTATAAACTTGACAAAGCCCTTTATGGACTGAAACAAGCACCAAAGGCATGGTATGAGACTCTATCTACTTTCCTTATCCAAAATAAGTTTGTCAGGGGAAGAATAGATAACACAATGTTTATTCTAGAAGACCAAAGAGATGTTCTTCCTGTCCCAAGTGTATGTGATGACATCATAGTTGTTCTCAACAAGTTATAACTTGTAAAACATTTTAAGAAACTAATGACAAAGAAATATGAAATGAGTATGATGAGAGAACTCACTTATTTTCTTAGACTGCAAATCAAGCAGGATGACAAAGGAATATCCATTTGTTAAGAATAGTATACAAGGAACTTACTGAAGAAATATGGAATTTATAGTTCTTCAGTGAACACACTAATGGTTTTCTCCAAACAAATCTAGGCTTGATCTTGCTGGTAAACCAGTCAATGAAACCCTATATAGAGGAATGATTGGGTCACTGGTGTACTTAACTGTAACAAGACCTGATATCCAATTCTCCACAGTCTTATGTGCAAGATATCAGTCCAATCCAAAGGAATCACACCTAATTGCTGTGAAAAGAATCCTCAGGTACCCGAAAGGTACTCCATCCTTTGGTATATATTATCAAAAATGCTCAGGATTTGATCTTAAGGGATACTCAAACTATGCTGGTTGTAACATGGAGAGAAAAGCACCTCAGGTGCCTGCCAAATACTTGGTGGAAAACTAGTTTGTTAGAGTGCTAAGAAACAGCAGTCAGTGGCTATGTCCTCAGTTGAGACTGAATATGTTGCTGCTGCTAGGTGTTGTGCAAATATCTTATAGATGAAAAGTCAACTCAGTGACTATGAAATTCATTATAAGATGGTGCCAATCTTTTGTGACAACACCAGTGCCATTGCAATATCCAACAAGCCAGTCCTTCACTCAAAAACCAGCATATTGATATAAGATATCATTTCATCAAGGATCACATCCTTAAGGTAGACATCAATGTTGCAAAAATCGGCCTAGGCGGCCTTGTAATCTTCGATTAATCGCTACTCGGCCATACACCTTGGAAAATAAGGCAAATAGGGTAAAAAATCAGTCTGGTCAAAAATGGGTAAAAAAATCGGTCAAATCGGTCAAAAATTGGTCAAATCTGCCTAATCGGTCAACAAAAGTCAAACTTTTTT
>BQNB010081438.1:0-29624 GCA_026074375.1 Tanacetum coccineum
CCAATTCTCTTATCTTTCACACATTGTGGAAACAAGTCTATCCTAAGAGTCCTACGCATTATCCTTGTGATATTGCCAGAACATCTGACTGAAATGAAGGTTTTTCACAATGAAGATGGAAATCCTGCTAGAGCCAACATCAAACAAGCTCTTGGTAGGTGACTTGTGCGATTCTACAAGAATCAAACTTGCGTCAACTGGAAAGAAACGATGGTGCGATTCTGAGTGAATCAAACTTGTTCCAGTATAAGAATTGACGGTTATTGATCATTTAACAAACAATCAAAACTCTCAAAGTGTCACAAAATATTTTCATAAGAAACACTTAGACTGATTTTTCAAATCAATTTTCTCTTTATTGCTAACTGTTTCATTACAGGATAATTTAAAGATGGAGATGGAGATGGAGATGGAGATACCTAGTACCAGAAATGTCAAGTGTGTTATGAAGTTATGAAAGATCTCATAAAGGTGTCAAAGCTTCCGCAAACTCTGATATCGTTTATTTCTTCACAAGTGCACTAGATGGCGATCCATTACAAGATGATGTAAGATTATGTTTGAGTGATGATCTCAAGAAAGCTCAAGATCACAATCAAATACAAGTCAAAGATGAATCAAAAGATCACTACCCCAAATGTACAAGATATCAAATGAAGAATCAAATGTCTACGAGCTAAAGACTGAAGTGATTAAGTTTAGTATTTTCAAGGGTAACCTCCCTTAAGGGGAGATTGTTAGATATTAGAAAAAGAATCAGTCACCCGGTGTATTTTACTGTTTATTATAGCTCGTAGTTTAATAGTTAATCGTATGATTTTCGATTTTGGACCGGGTACTAATACCCTGTATTATGTAAGAACTATAAATACCTCTTCCAACTTTGAAAGAGGTAGCTAGTCAATTTATTCACTTTCTATTTTACACATATAGTTTCTCTCTCTAGAAAACCTCTCCATGTGTTTCTCTCTCTAGAAAACCTCTCCATGTGTTTCTCTCTCTAGAAAACCTCTCCATGTGTTTCTCTCTCTAGAAACTAGCCAAATCCAATAATCATCTCCGGGCTGTGAAATATGATATCCTACAAAGTCATTCTTTATGTAATGTAGTTCATTAGAGGTTTGCTATGGGTCTATTTTAGTTTGCAAATTTGGATGTTTGGAAACTTACACAGTAGTTATCAATAAACAATTTTCATATATTTTGTAAATGTAACTTAATAAACATGTACTCTCACTGTGTTAATAACATTATTATTTGTTCGAGATGGTTAACAATTGTGTTGGCTAAATTATGTTTGTCATGATGTAATTTTTTGGCTTTTAAACCACAAGTTTAACACTATTTATTTTTAACCCAAAACTTTAATAGTTGTGGTTTAATTAATTTGTTTGTCTTCTTTTAATACAAACAAAATACAAAACTAAAAAACTGATTTTGTTTAAAACATTTACTTTATACATTTTATTTTGTTTTATCACAAATTCAAAGATATATGTTATCACAATTTTTAAACCTAATGAAGAAAATCAATATCACTCAGTGATCTCGAATTAGGAGCATTGTTTCGCTCTTAAAATTTAGAGACACTACCTATACGGTACAAAGTGTACTATGTTCACTGATCATAAAAGTCTTCAGCACATCCTTGATCAGAAAGAATTGAACATGAGACAACGCCGTTGGTTAGAATTGCTTGCAGATTACGATTGTGAAATTCGCTACCATCCTGGAAAGGCAAATGTCGTAGCAGATGCCTTAAGCCAGAAGGAACGAATCAAACCACTCCGAGTTAGATCATTAGTTATGACCATTCATCCAAAATTACCCTCACAAATTCTCAAAGCTCAAACCGAAGCACTCAAAGAAGAAAACATCAAGGCTGAAAACTTACAAGGAATGGATAAAGCATTTAAAATACGTCCTGATGGAACTCGTTTGCAATTAAGACCCGAACTGTTTACCACTCTTAGGTAATCGAGAGACTTGATCATGCATGAGTCCCGCTAAATCAAAATAATTCCATTCACCCGGTTTCTGACAAAATGTATGGGATCTTATAAACTCTATTGGTGGCCTAACATGTAGGCAATCACGCTGAAATATGTTTTGGCAAATGATTTAAACAATTCTAGAGTTAAGGCAGAAATGTCAGAAGCCATCCGTCTTACTGGTACAACCAGAGATTCTATGTAAGAAATAGAAAGAATCACAATGGATTTGCATCCAAAATCTACCAAAACCTCAAATAGACATGACACAATCTGGGTCATTATCGATCGCCTTACCAAACCCGCACACTTCATTCCTATTCGAGAGACAGATAGTATGGAATCCCTTACAAGGTTATACATCAAAGAAATAGTCTCTAAGCATGGCGTGCCAATATCTATCATTTCGGATCGTGACAATCATTTCACATCCAGATTCTGGCAATCATTACAAAGTGCTTTGGGTACTCAATTAGACATGAGTATGGCATATCATCCCAAAACCGATGGACAAAGTAAAAGCCCATCCGAAACGACTTGAATGACATGCTTCATAGCCTGTTTATAGATTTTAGGAAAAGGATGGGAAAGGTACACTTACATTGGTAGAATTCACATACAAATAACAATTACCATAGCCAATATCAAGGCAAGCACCATTTGAGGACACTTTATGGTCAAAGTTGCAGATCACCTGTTTTGCGTGGTCCGAAGTTGGAGATGTTCAACTTATAAGACCAGAAATAATCCATGAAACCACTGAAAAGATAGTGCAAATTCGACAACACTTGCAAGCTGCAAGAGACCGGCAGAGAAGTTATGCCAATAAAAGACGAAAGCCTTATATAATTTCAATCTTAATCGTGTTATGTAAAAAGTATCACCTCCGTAAGGTTTCATCTGATTCGGAAAACGAGGAAGCTGTAACCCCCGGTACATTAGACCATTCCAAATCCTTGAGAACGAATGGCCCAGTGGCATACCAACTATGAGCTTTCTATGAAGAGCTTATAATGTCCAAAGTACTTCCACGTTTTCTAATCTAAAGAAATGCATATCTGTACGAATTCCTATGTCTTTTCTAATTAAAAGAGCCTCGCTTGATGACAAAACTCAACTTTGTGGAAGAACCAGTGGAGATTATAGATCGAGAAGTCAAGCAACTGAAACAAAGTCGTATTCCCATAATCAAAGTAAGATGGAACTCTAAAAGAGGACCAGAATTTACATGGGAATGCAGCGAATATCAAAATTCGTGCCAAATTACCACATCTGTTTTTCAAACATTACATCCGCATCCAACTAAATCACGAGACGAAGTTTCTTTAAGGGCGGAGACTATATACAACCCATAATTTACATCAATGTAATATCCATCGTATTAAATTAGATGCACATAATATCTATCTACTTATATGAGTACTGACCACCTTTTTACAGGGAAATTTTTGTTTTATCTCTTATGAACGTAACTTGCATCTCAAAGTAAACGAGCTCAGGCGCAACCTCTACCAATGCCATCTCTATCTAATATTTAAATCAATAAACACCTAATTATGTTAAGTCTACATCTTAATATCATTATCACCAAGTAACATTGATCCATTTAAACTACTTTTCAAAATGTTATATTCAAAACAACCCCCCGCCATTGAAACGATAGCGTTTATCTTCAAAACCTAATTATAAAGTAAAATATACAGATAAAATAAATGTACAATCCTCTAAAGCATATGTAACAAGTATCAATACACAACATTTGAATATCTATCCCTCCAAATCAAGTTACAACTTCTTAAGCTCAATGTACAAGTTCAATATCAAGAAAGTCAAAAAAGGTAATTTTAAACTCCTAAATCACTTTAGTTTCTTTACCACCACTTTAACACATGGTACAAGCACTTAATGCATGACTTTTAAAACCTTAGACCTAAACCTAATTCATACCTAAACCAAACTAAAACCCGAACCCTAAAAACAAAACCCTAAACCCTAATTTCACTTTTAACCAAAAACTAAACCCTAAACCTAAAACTAAGCCTTAAACCTTAATCATAAGCCCTAATCTCAATCCTAACACTAATCCTAAACCTTAATCTACCCTTAATCCTAACCCTAATCCACATTTTAAAACCTTAAACCCTAACCCGAAATGAACCAAACCCGACACCCCTTTTTATGTCATTTTTACCCATTCTTAAACCAAGCACCTCCATGACCTCACCCTTATGTCACCAAGCAGCCTAGCAAGCACCTCCATCACCTCCTTGCTAATATACTTGGCCACCAAGTAGCTTTGTCACCTCCTTGTTTTCTTTTTCTAGCTGTGACCTCTAAACACCCTCCACCATTCAAATCTACACCTCTAGCTCTCATTACTCATCATGCTAGCTTCCACGAATCACCTTAACTAGCTATAACACTAATCATTCAAGAAAACTTGGGCACTAAGGCTCCTTGAACCCTATAAATAGCCGAACCAAGCAACCATTCAAACTACACCTCAAAAACTCATACACTCTCAAATGGAGTCTTAACTCAGACCAAGAAGGATCAAGAGAAGTCCTTAAGCCACGAATAGAACAAGAAGCAAGAAAAACAAAGCCTTGAAGCCATTTCTAGGCGTACGAACTTGAAAACCCCATTTCGACCCATTTTTAGCTCAAGTAAGCCTAAGATCTTGTTTCATAAACTTATATTCTGTATTAGAATGTTCATAATACTCTTAATATCATATATGAACTCTTGTTTGAAGCTTTGAATCCTCAAACCCATGTGTTTTTTATTAAAACCCTAAAAACGACCCATTTTGATTTTCTAGCTAATGAATCCTTTTTCTAAACTTTTGTTACGTTAGAACATCTTATTTTAGCTTATTCTAATAAGCTAAACCAACAAATATCATTTAGAATCTTAAAATAAAACTTGCAATGGCTTTTTGGACTTGTTTTGCAATATTTCCAATGCATAGGGGTAAATATGTTAAACTTTTCTGAAACTTATAACTAAAGGAGTTGAAAATGTCATTAGTTCTAAAAGTTATAACTAAAGGACCCCATTTTTTCTAATTTTCAAATTTAAAGGTTTAAATTATATATATTTTAAATAAAGATGACTAAAGTTGAAAAAGTTTAAAAACCAAGGGTAATATTAGCTAATTTTGCAAACATGAAATATAATAATATATATATTATATGTATATCAATTAAAAAAAAATGATATTGAATTATGAAACTGTGAATTTATTAAAACCGTGCCACATTGATCAGTTATTATTCATAGTTAGAACCTCTAAAATTGAGTCAAACAATTGATACATCATGTTCCCAAACACAAATAAGTATAAAATATTAAACAACATTTCTTTTATAACTAAAAATGAAGTGGCCCACTAAATTTTATATACACTCACAACAAACTTAACATGATATAATCATTCTGACCACAACTTGAGAGATCTTTTTCTTAATCATAAATTGACAGCATTATTTCATTATGTATTTAAACAAAATTATCATCGAACTAACTTTTGTGAAGAAACTTAAAATCTTATCGTATCATGTTACTAGAGAATTTCATATGAAAGGTTTCATTTGAGTTTTCATTTGACGAGATTTCTGGGTTTACATTTAAAGTGCCCTAGTTTTTCCTCAACGATACTAACATGGCCTCTGGATATGATAGCCCCAATAGCGATACAATAATTTTCATAATTTATTAAATCAAAGAATACGTTAAACTTATGAAGTTTTAAACATAAACTAACACACTAAGACTTGACATATCACCCCAGGTTTGCGTGACAAGCGTTACTTTCACTTAATATACGAGAGATCAAGCGATCTATCTCTCTATCTCTTGCTATATGTTCCTAAACGTTAAGGTGAGTTCATAGCCTTACTTTTAAATCTTCTTTTATTTCATAAACCCGTGAGGGATACAGGGTATCAACTAAATCAAACCATGAATACAAGTGTTGTTCTAAATGGTGGAATTCCTGATATATATTGCACTGTTTGTGTAAGTCCCTTTATGCCAAAAGACCCCCACCATCATGGACCATTAATCACTTGCGAGTGAACGTGAATATTGTGAATAGGCCTATTGGATTGACGAATCCCGTTTGTGTTAGCCGGATAGGTAACCAAACGCACTATATTTGAAAACTCATGAGGTATATGACAATTAACCACACGGGGGCCATTATCTTATATATATCCCATTATTGATGAAATACACTAGTCCAGCTTTGAGTGCCATGAGCTTAAGGACGCAATAATACTTGTTTTCCATAAAAATTGGTACTCAGTGCAATTATTACCACTTAAGGGTGTATACCAACGTAACCCACTCTTAGAGAAGACCATATATTCAACACTATTTATAGTAGACCTATGAATTTCACTCACCATTTGTTAACCTTTTTAGCATGTTATCTCATAGTAACGAACATTCTTATGGCACGGAGTTGCACTGACTTGAAGAAGGTAAACTGTTATCATTCAAACTTTATGTTTTCATGTAGATTTTGGACGCTCTATATGTAAAAACTCTGATGAAATATTAAATGATAACTATCTTTTTAAACAACCGTTCCCCCCCCCCCCCCCCCCCCCCCCCCCACCCCCCTTTCGAGTCGTTTTCTATATATGACTGTTGTACTATAAAATAATACCCCAGTTTAGCTTCCGCTGCTATATGTCAAAATTGGGGGTGTTATAACAATGCATGGGGTGCAGGTGCAGCTGGTTATGGGGGAGCTCAGAACAGAGTTGGGAATGCAAATCCAGGTCAAGCAAGACATATTAAGTGCTACAACTGCAACGGTATAGGCCACATAGCAAGGAACTGCACTCAGCCCAAGCGACCACAGAACTCAGAATACTTCAAAGACAAGATGTTGCTGATGCAAGCTCAGGAGAATGGGGTGGCTATTGAATGAAGAGCAGTTGCTATTTAATGCAGTGGACAATATAAAGCCGCTAATAGGAAGATAAATGAGCAACCATTTCCAGGACATTAGCACACAATGTGGATAATGTTTTCAAGCTGATGATTGTGATGCTTTTGATTCTGATGTTGACGAGGCTCCTACTGCACAGACTATGTTCATGGCAAATCTATCATCCGTAGATCCTGTTTATGATGAAGCTAGTCCGTCTTATGATTCGGACATTCTATCTGAGGTACACGATCATGATCACTATAGGATGTGTTTGTGAAGCATCATGAAGTAACGAGATGCATGGCGATGTAACAACCTAACTACATCGTTATGACTGACATGCTGAATATACGAGTGATAGTAATAATGATTCCATATTATCATTATTTAAGGACAACGCAATGACATTTACAAAGTAATGTAGCTTCTGTACACAAATGGAATGCATACATGATATATTAAATTGATATAATGAACCGTCTCCCCAATGTGTCTCTGGTGTCCACACAGAACAATTAGTTGATAATACGATTGACGATGCTGAACTTGCGACATATAAGGAACAAGTTAAACTGTATGAAAGAGAGGCTAAGTTTGAATTAACATTAAAGAAACAAAAATAATAATGAACAATTAAGGATAGTTATCGCTGATCGTAATCGTAAGGAAGAAAATTTGAAAAGGGAACTTCATTCTGTAAAACTGCAACTTACCTCTACCATTAACCATAACAAGTCAATGGTAGAAGAAGTTACGTCTTTGAAAAAGGATTTTAAACAGAAAGAAAATAAATACCTTAAGAAATTTGGACATGAAAGCTTAAAAGAAGAAGTCAGGATAAAATAATACAAACAAGACCAGCCTCTTCAAACAGTTCACATGTTGTGCAAACCAAAGCCTTATTATGATGAACAAAAAAAGGTAGCTATTGGCTACAAGAACCCCTTATGCCTCACCCGTGCAAAGCAAGTTCACCTGCCTCTATATAAAGGGTCAAGAAATATCAAAACCATCATGTCCTTGGCAAAGTGCACAACTTCAGAAGGAATACCCTAGATATTAGCTGAAATCACTAGAAGAAAAATGAATGACAAAAAGAAAGACCCAGAGGGTGAAAAAGAAAGTTAAGATTGCACCACATGATTACTCTAAAGAAATAATTTTAGCGACTTTCACACCACAGAAACAATTGACCCCCGAGCAGATATTTTGGTCCAAGGATCTCATCAAGATGAAAGCAAAAGCTCTCAAAGAGCAGACCACAGCTTCACGACCACTCAAAGCGTTAACAATGTATCCTCTAAATACACATGCAACGCTTATCCCCGGGGTGTAGCTTCCACAAAAAGTCAAGTGAAAATTATATTTTGCACTTATCAACTGTTATTGGAATTTGAAAAACCTGTAAAAAAGAGAATTAACACCAACGGGGCTCACTGAAGGGAAAAGGGGGTATTAAAACAAATCAAGGAATGTTAACTCACAATAGTCATTCCATTTTTCAAAAACAACTTAAAGAACAATTTGGAGGGTATTCAAAAGCTCAACTAAAGAAATTAAAAGAATGAAAGAAATTTTGAAGAGTTGAAGCTGAGGTTGACCAAAATGTTAATAATAGGAGACAGATGAGAAATGACGGAAAAATCACTCATTTCTAATGATAATTTAATTTCCGATTGCTTGTCCAAAGAAGTGTTTTATGTTGCAACGAATTCTGAGCTTACTGTATCTAGATTCACTAAAATGCATGATGCCCACACTGTTGTTTAAGCACGTTGTCTAGAACTTGAAGTCGAGCTTTCTAAATTACTTGATAAGATTCAAAAGGATGATCATACTGAATTAGTAAAACGTTTTTCCAATCTTGTGGTAATTCACTTAAATCTGCAGTTAAAATATCAAAACCTTAAAGAAAGTTTTGGAAACAACACATCTCTACCCGCTCGAGATGCACCTAATTTTGACTCAGTCTTTGTAATAAAAAAAATAAAAGCTTCCATTCAAGGAAAAGACAACGCCATCAAAAAATTAAGAATGCAAATCTCTCAAATAAAAGAGACCCGTAGTGAAGCAGACCGTACTCTTGATTTCAGGGCCTTAGATTTTCAGATCACCCAATTAATTGAAAAAGTCAACGTTCTCCAAGAACAAAATGAGCTTTTTCGAGTAGAGAATGAAAAAGTTAAGCAGCTCACGCGTGCTACAGCATATCGAACCAACAACTGCCTTGATAACTGACAATGAGAATCTGAAAGTCCCAAATACATGAAAAACTGAAATGCATCCCTATGGATTTCTGTAAAACCAAAGCTCTTACCACTGGTGGGTAATGCCCCGAAAGATGTTGACTCAATTTCTCCCTCGCAATAGGAACAATAGGGAAGTGCATCTAGATTATCTCAAACACCTTAAGGAAAGTGTGGAAACTCTTCGCGAGATCGTAGAGGAAGCTAAGGTTGAAAGACCATTAGATAGCTCACTTGCATTTGCTTGCCTTTACACTAAACACTCTCAGGAACTGTAAGAATATGTGATTGACACTTGTCCGAAAGACTTCAATCAACGAGATAAAAACCATGCTGCTACCCCTTTAACTAGGAAAAAGCAAGTTATTTTGAGGACCAATGTGAAACATCAAATAGTAACACACAAATGTGTAGAGCAACTGAACATTCAGAAGACTAATGTCCATATGACTCCTTCTACAGGAGTAAACAGTTGCACTGATGCTAGCGGATCACAACCTAGGAGCAATACCAAGAAAAATAGGATCTTGCCGGCTAAGAGTGTCAACAAGAAGCAAGTAGAAGAACACCCTAGGTCCAATAAGTCTAGTTTGAAAACCATAAATCGTGTTGATTCTAGTATTAGCTATAAGCGTACTATAATTAATTTGAATTCTCATCCTGTTTGCCAAACATGTAACAAATGCTTAATTTTCGCAAATCATGATGTGTGTGTAGTTAATTATTTGCACTCTATGAATGCATCCCCCTTTGTTAAAAATGTTGTGCGCAAATTTAAGCAAGTTTGGATACCTAAGCAAGTTAAGCAAGTATGGAAAGCAACAGGAAAAGTGCTTACCAGTGTTGGTTACCAATAGAGGCCCACGAGAAGAATATCACTATAAGAAGAACAGTGCCTAGTATTGCCATTTTATACAGATCTATTACAATGAAAAACGAACCCGAAAAGACAAAAACATAATAAAGAATTGCAAATTATATGTTTTGTTTTTTTGTGTTTGTTGTATGTTCAGGTACCGGATACAAGCGAAGGACACAAAAAAAGACACAACCGTACAAAGCCAAGCATGCCATTAGAAAGAGGCAGGAAAAAAACGAGAGTCAATGGGTGCCCTCAAATATCTTATTGGCCATCACGTAAACCACTTTAACGAGCCGACTCACCCAATATTGCACAAGCCAACAACTTTAAGGGCCCAAAAAATACAATATTCATAAAGACCCGTGGTTTTGAATATGTTATACATCATGTCACGTGCAAAGAAAAAAAATACATTTCATATCACAGTCCCTCCCAATAATGGGAATGGACGAATAAGATGAATGCACGTGGCCAAGACAAAAATCATACACTAAGTTTATTTCAATTTGCAAATGAAAGGGATCAAATGGCCAGAAAGGAGTGCGTTTAGTTTAAGCCAACAAATGGACACGTAGAAGCTAAGCATCGGTTGATCAATATTTTAAAATGTGCGAACCGTGAGGCTCATTTGACAGCCAAAGATGGCCCATTACTACACCAATGAATGAGAGTTAAAATTACAAGAATGACCCCTCATTTTGGCTATAAATGGATCTGCACCTCCCACAATTGGGGGTGATTTTAGTGAGTAGGAATTACGTATAGTTTTGAATTATCTTATTTATCATGTAGCATATTTGTAGAGTATTTTAGCTTATTAAAAAGCTTTATTAGATGTATAATGTCCAGATTATTTTGAGCTATTTGTAAACAGTTTGGCCTAGTGGAATTTTATAAAGTATTTGAAGATTGGTTGCTTAAGTTTTAGAATTATTTTCTTAGCTTTTCGAATATAAGCTCTTTATTCCTAGTTTATTTCTGAAGCTTATTGGCTGAGCTTATTAACAAACAAGTGACAAGACAAATGAGTAGTTTCGTACTTATTTGATTTGTTTGCATATTTCTCTCATAAGCTCCGATTTAATAAGTTTGAGAATAAGCTTTTGGGATCTAGCTTATTTACGAATTAGTTTAGTTTGTTCATTGCTTATTGTGTTTTTCTACTATTTTTCAAATATCTTAGTATGACAGTCGGATTTCGAACATCTAGTACTAATTCGGTTAAAATTTAGTTTAGCTTATTAGATCTCGTAACCTTTTGTTTCGAACATGCTTGTTCTTATTTCGAGTTGGAATTTACATTAGCTTAATTCTGCTTTGGCCTAATTGCTTCAGCTGATTTGTAGTTTCATAACTAATAGTTTGTTTAGTTCTTTTTGTTTAATAGTTTGGGCTTATGGTTTGAAAATTGTGGTCTTTCGTACTGTTTGTAAGATTAGGTTTTAGTCATATGGTAAAATGCAAATATATCTTGCTAACTTTGGACCTGCGATGGGATTATAGAATTATCATCTAGATTTTAGACTACATCTGCTAAATTGGATCTCGTTTGATTTGCTAGAATTAATCAGTCCCTTTCTTTGAATTATGGATTAGGCTAGTTAGTTTAAAATAGAAATTCTATTTACTGTTAAAAGTTAAATATTTTGTTTTGTTTTGTTTTGTTTGACTTTTTTTGGTACCGGTCCACTCATGAGGCGCGGAGCTTAAGGGTTTATTTAGCTAGATAGAATTTAATTATTTTATTTAGCTAAATAAATCGGGTGGTTATCGTTTACTTACGGCTCTTCAATTAGGTTCCATTTTCTAATCATTTTTCAATTAATTATTGAAATTTATTTTAATCGTTTTATAATATGAAATTTTGTCAATGCTTGGTGTAGACTTATTTTTATCTTTGATGTTATAAACGTTTGCCATTATTTAGTAGTTATTTTATTGCTCATTTAGTGTTTAGAAATTAGTGCGGATTTAAAATATGATTAGAGATTATTAATTTGCAATATTTATTTAGATTAAAGTTTTTTTTTTAAAAAAAAATAAAAATTAAAAATATAATTTCTTTTAATGTAGGATTTATTTTTAGAAGTTTGCATGTTTAAAATTGAATTTATTATCTGCGTATTTGTCACTTTTAAATACTCGTTTTTTGGTTTAATGGCTTTACTTGTTTAAATGATTATATTGCTTGCTCGTTTTTTATATGCTTTTCTTTACTTATCTAATATGTCATAGTAGGAATTTTTATTTAAAAAGGAACCCAAATCAAATCATTATTTAAAACATTCAAAACGCGCGATCACGGACTTAACCGATTTTCAATTCATGCTTCGCCGAGGAAAAATGACCCGGGAGGTTTTTGAGATAACTTTGGTTAAAAGTTTGTTTCCTAACCCGATCGAAAATACTTACTATACTATTATTTGATATAATCCTTATATACTTATATATTATATTAATTATATATAGTGTGTTCGGACATCATATCAATTGTTTTTGGCGCCGCTGCCGGGGAAGTGTGTACGATTTTCGCGTTTCGTTCGAAGATTAGTGTTTTTGAAGATACTTCCCCGTGAAGTTAATTGCTTTCATTTGTAAATATTTTCTTATAATAAAATATAAAAATCCAAAAATATTTTTTCTTCTTATTATTTTTCTTTTTCCTATATAAATATTAAAAAACCCAAAAATATTTTTATTTCCATTTTATTTTCTTTTATAAAAATCAAAATATATATATATATATATATATATATATATATATATATATATATATATATATATATATATTCTTTCTTATTTTAATTTCTATTTTTTATGTATTATTTGAAAAAGCTAAAAATATTCTTCTTTATCTTCTTATCCGTTTAATTCTTTCTCTCATCCTCTAAATCGTTTAATTCATTCGGGAAATGTAAATATACGGACTTAGTTGCTATTTATGCGGTGATCACGTTAGATGGTATACTGTGGTCAAACATGCTGTGAAGTTGGGTGTGGAACAAGCTTGTTGATGGTTTTGTTCATATTCGCTTCGAATGATAGAATTTATTCGCTTATAATCCAAACCCGAATTCTTTTGATAATTCTCCAAATTTTCTTACCCACCTCCACAACACAGTTAGAGACATTTTCGTGCGATTATGTGGGAACGTCTTCTCACTACGTTATGATTGTCTACACGGAGTCCCGCTTGTATTATGAGCCAGAAACGTTGTTCACAATCAAAACTTCTAGTGATATTTTTTTTCCACAAGATTCAACCGAGTTTTTCTCAACAATATCTTTGTTTTGTGCTTATTGCGGGGGTCCTCACCTTTGATTAATCATGTAACGAATTATTGAAACTTAACTATGAACCTAATCGAGTGGATGTTTCTTCGGTTTTGACCAACCCACTCCCCCGCAAAGACTTCGTTCGATAGGCAAGGACATTCTACCAAAGCCCTTATAAAATGCAAGAGAAAACTTCCTGAAGGAAATGAAAACAAGATCGAAGAAAGAAAAAGAGGATATTGGATATCGAGGACATGAGGTATGTAGAGCAGCAATTGGTTGATTACAAAATTAAAGATATCACGAATGATTTGGGTTATAAAAGATTTTGAGGCGAGAAGATTGATGAAGAATACGAGAGAGATTGTGAGATTATAATTTGAAAACTCAAGCAAGATTTTAATGAATGGGGCGGCGAAGTTCAAAAAAAGGAGCAAGCTTATAATGAAGAACAGTATTCTGCTGCCCGCCGTCGCATGCTTTCTATTCCTTTTGTCGACGAGGATGATTATATTCCTTTAGGAGATATTATTGCTTGATATTCTACGTCTAAAACAATCACACCCGACTTATCGATCGAGGAACCCGATAACTCTCTAAGTATGAGGGACGAGCATCTTAGCACTATTTCGGCAACGGAATCAGACGAAGTAATAAAGTCTAGTGTTGAAATCCTTGTCCCAATCCCAAGTGAGTTCGAGGGTATTTCCGACGATACGAGTGATGTGCTTACTTGTGATAATAATCGTGTTAATGTTGAAATTGATTTTGTGGAATCTTTGATTGACCGTGATACTTCGATTGTTTATTCTTCTAAGATCGATCCTATTCTCGAGGAGTTCGCCGGTGAACTCGCTCATATTGCTCTAATTCCACTGGGAATTGTTGAAGCCGATTTTGATCCAAATGATGATACTTCGAGTGATGACGATTATTTTGAGGACGTCGAGTACGTTAGCTTCGAGGAGGTGAATGATGTCGAACAAGAAGAGAAAGAGTTTGATTTAGAAGACATTCTTCAAATCCAAGACGTTATCCTTCGTGACGGATTGTTGAATAAGCGTTGTCTTATTACTAATAACGAATCTTTAAAAGACAATCTACTCTATTCTAGTCAAGGATAGTGAATTCGTTCCCGATAATTTTCTTTCTCATTCGCGATAATTCATTACCGATTATTCGAGTCTTTAGCGATCATACGGAAGAGACGAGAAGTGGCAGTACCACTACTCATGCTAATTACTCTCTTTCCGAGTATGAGTCGTTTCATTTTGATGATCCGTCATTTCCTCGTCCTCCTCCGGAACCACCGGATGTTGAGATTTTAGAGCCCGAGAATAACAATTTTGATATGCTTAATAATGATGAATCTTTTGACCCAAGGGAAGGTGAAAATGTCGTTTTTCTAAATGATGAAGAGGACGATTCCTTCACATTTACCATCCGTACCTTTCTCCCATTTGTCACCTATCCCCGTGGTTTTCTCCCTTATCTTGCTCCATCGGGAGTTGAGATACGATTTTTGACACAGACATCTATACTTAGAGCCTGGGGTGGTATACCTTCATTTGCTACCCCTAGGTCAATTAATATGGGGTCGAGTCAAGCTCGTGACTCGGTTAACTTAAACAAGCATTTTATCTTCTTTTTAATTTCTAACTATATAATGAGAGTCAGGGCTTGCCTTTCCTTTTCTTGTGTTTTGTGTTTTTTTTGGTTTATGTTTGTTTTGCTAGGTTTACCCAGATTTTGAGACTTTCGTGCGCATGGTTTTGTCACATTTATTCGAGCTTCATATCTCAGCTACATTTAGGGAAATCCAATATCCTAATTCTCTTCGATTAACCTTTTAAAACTTGATTCTGCCTTGACATTAGTATGGGAGGTATTAATATCACATTGAGGACAATGTGTACGTTTTAGTATGAGGGAATATATCGATTTGATTTTACCTGTGTCTGTTGTTCTCGCGTAACACGTTTTTCCACCAAAAATATGTGATTATATATGATTAAATAGCAAAAATTTTAAATTTTTTATCGCATAAAAAAGTGAAAAATTTGTAATAGGAATAATAATGTAATAAGTGTTTTGGGGACCTAATTTAGGTTTTGAGAACGAGAAATAAAATTTTGATAAGACCAGTTTATACCTTAGTTTTTCCCTTAACCATATTTCAATAGAGTGTGTTGCAGTCTTATGTAGGCTTATCCATTATGCCGAACTCGATTTTATTATGACATTAAAGATTGTTCCAGTCTATGGGGACTTCGTTAATTGCCCGTCTTAATTAGCTAGGCTAAGCATTCGCGGAGTCTATTTCTTTAAAGATTTTAAATTGCGTATGAACGAGATATGATAGAGTTGATTATAAGGGTCATGATATTGTAAATGGCAGAATAGTTGGTGTCTTTCAAGCTTAATGAGTATAAGTGTTTGGCTTTTTCTCCCATTAGCTTGTCTCACTTATATGCATAAATGTTTAATAAATAAGGTTGTCCGGTTCAATTTAATTTTTAGTAACTTCCCTTTGATTTGGAAGTCGATGATTCGAATTTTGGCTTATTATATGCACTTCATGTTTATTGCTTTACTTATACCTTAAAGAGCCTTAGGGTATATGGTATGAGTAGAGTTAATCATTTTATTACTTTTTGCCTTAAAGAGCCTTCGGGTATATGGCAAAAGTAATACTAATCATGAAATTATTTGTACCTTAAAGAGCCTTAGGGTATATGGTACTTATAAAATTAATGATTATGTTGCTTAGTTATTTGCACCTTAAAGAGCCTAAGGGTATATGGTGTAAATAATATTACTTGATTTATGTCTTAAAGAGCCTTAGGGTATATGACATGAATTAAGGCAAAAGCAACAAAAGCCAAAATTTCATTCACTTCATTGGTTTTTCAATGATAAGGGTGGAAGCTAAACTTTATTTTCAACCGTCTCGCTTTATTTTTAGAATTAATAAGTATCGAAATTAAAGTCTTAAAGAGCCTTCGGGTATATGACTTAAGTAAAATCTTGAGATACAAAGTAGGATTTGCGGGAGGAAAAGTAAGTATACAATTAGTATTTATGAGTAGTGTTAGTATCATGACTTGTATTTGACAATGATCTTGTTTTTAAGCTTAGTATGGAAAAGTGAAAGTTGAGGACGATAAATTTAATTTGCTTGTTCCATAATCCTAAGTATTATAAAAAAAAATAATAATAATGTTATGAAGTGATTGAGTATGGAAAGTGATGAAAAAAGCATAAAAATAAAAAAAATGTTGAAAATGGAAAAACGGGGCGTTTCTTAATTATTGATTCCTTAATCCCTTAAGATGAGCACTTTGCTACTTTTTAAGGTGATTAGTTTGAGGGGATTGGAGTCCTTAGTTTAAGCGCGTATTTATTACATTGCGTGAGGACACGGCAATACTTTAGTATGGGGGAATTTGGTATTCGCTATTTTATACATATCTTTTACCTAATTAAACGACCCCAAAAGACCAAAAACATGATAAAAATGGCAAATATATGTTTGTTTTTGTGTTTGTGTATGTGCAGGTACGGATATTAAAGAAATGGACAAAATCAAGGCAACTACAAGACAAAATCGGGCACGAGAAGGAAAGAGTGCATAAGAGCCAGGATTTTGCTAAGAAAAGGATAATAAAGGTCAAATGGTTAATCAAAGTCAACCCTTGGTCAACCCATTAAAAGACAAAATCATCAAATTACCCAAAAAGTCCTTAATGTTAAATCCTCTTTCACCATAAACCCTAAATGACTAACACCGTTAGTCCTTTATTCTTAAGAACTAACGGTCGTTAATGTTGAATATATAAACCTTTTACCCAATCACCCAAGCCCAAAATACAAAACCATGGCCCATTTCCTTTGATAATCACCCCCGGCCCAAAATCTTTTATTTAAAACTAACCGGGTCAACACCCTAGTCAAACACCCCAAATGAAATTACTGTGCATCTTTTACACCCTTTTCCCTCCCTTACACACACAGCAACAACAACAGGGTTAAAACCTTTTTCACCTCACGCTCTCATATATCAAAGCCTTCTAGAAGCTCTCTGACACGTCTGACTTAAAGGATGACACGTTGGCGATCCGGGACGTTTCTATTGGTTTATTTGACGTGTACATGATCCAAGGGCTATGATTTGATTTGAAAGTTAGTTATGATTGGAGGGATGAGATTGGATGAAGAGGATCGTCCTTGGATCTAGAAGACTCCTCACACAGCTATATAAGGAGAAAAGATCATTCAGAGCTATCAATCTAGCTTAGGAGTAGGATAGCTTAGGGTAGCTTTTAGATTATGCATTTTAAATTTTGTTTTATATTAATTCATGTAATTTCATTTCAAATCCTGTACTCAGTTTACCATTAATAAAAGCTTAAGTTTACTCATTATTGCAATTTCTTTTTCATAAGTTACCTTTTATGCAAATTTTGTCTAATAAGCTTTTTCTGTTTAATAAGCTTTCATTCAGTTTCATAAACTCTATTCTACTCTTAAAGAGCTTCACTTACCTCAAATTTCACTCAAATTTCCTAAGCTTCAATAATGGATGATAAGCTAGCCCGGGATGAGCTTATGGCCCTTACCAGCTTGTCTATGACAAGCTGGAGCTTGTAGACTAGCTCATATTGAGCAATTTGATCTCTGTTTGGGCTGAGATCAAAGGTACATTTTACTTTTCACTATTAAAGCTTTAAATTCTGTTTTATTTGTTTTCAGCTTATCATTGCTTTTTATTAGCTTAATTGTGCTCATTTAGTCATTTCATAGCTTAATCATCTTAATCCTAGCTCTAGTAATCTGTCTTAAGTTTTCATATAGATTTACTTTAATTTTATCATTAAAAATCCAAAAAAAATTAGATTAATGTGTAGCTTATTGATTCTAGCTTAATTGATGATTGTTATTTGATCATTTTAAGTAGTTTTTAGCTGTTTGTGATCTGGAATTGAAGTTTAACTCATTAAAACTCATTTTCATAAGCTTAAATTGATTTCATGTTTCTTAAGGGGTGTTTGGCATAAAGTCCAAAATAGGTCAAAGTAAAGTTTCCATTGGGTTGGGGTCATTAAACCAGATTTAACTAGCTAATTGTGATAGTGCTAATCTGTCTTTTAGAAATTTTCAAGTTTAAAAATCATTTCTAGGGTTGTAGGTGATCAAAGCTTGAACCTATGGTTCCAAAAATAGATTTCAAGTGTTGATTAGATTAAGGTTTCTAATCCTGTTTCTAAGTGTGGTTATTGTGTCCTTTTGAGTATCAGAATTGAGTAGTATAAGTTCCCTTAAGTCTGCATTATTATTTTCATCTTTGACTTATCTGTCAAAATTTTCCTAGGTTAGTATTTTCTTTTTAATTTTAATTCCAAGAATTCAGATAGATAGAAGTTGTTTTAAGTTGTGAATTTTTGAGTATAAGCTCTTTGTAAGCTAATATTAGTCTGTTTCAGCTTGACTTAAGTTTTAATGATCTTTTGCTAGCTTATTCTTAAGGCTGCTCTAAGCCTATTGTTCTTTAAGAAAAGTACACTCAGCAGCTGCTAAGTGTGCTGTTGCGTTTTTTTATTTGCTTTTTTTTAAGGTCAGATGTTATCAATAATCCTTTTTCTTTTTAGTTCTTTGTAGCTTATAGGCAGTATTTGAGGTCTTATAGCTCTTTAAGCCATAAATACCCCCTTAGGTGGTTTAATTTTAAGCCCATAGGAAGTCCCTTAGGCTGTTTTGTAGTAGTTTTTACCCAAGGAGCTTATCAGCTTATTTAAGCTGTTTAGCTAGTTTACTTTTCTTATTCTTGTTCCTGGAAGCTTATTAGATATAGCCCTTCATATTTTTCTAGCTTTTTGGCCTTTGCAGTTACTTATTAGTTCTTATTTTTAGTTTTAAATTAGATAGTAGCCTTTTGTAATCTGTGTTCTGCCTTATTGCTTCAAAGTGCTTATGAGCTTATTCTTCCTGTTCATTTCTTGTTATTTTTGCTTAATAGGTCTGAAACAAACCTGTGTTTTGCTTATTATGCTTGCCTTGTGATCCTTGTTTGTTTATTTTCCTTTTTCCTTTGTCAAAAAGCCAAAAAGAAGGTAGCCATTTTGTGCCTAGTGATTTAAGCTTAATATCAGTTTTAGTTAGCTTTTTTTAGCTTATTTCTAGCTTTTCAATAAAAGTTCCTTTTATAAAAAATGCTTATTTCTGTCTGTTTTAGCTTTTCCAAAAATCAGTTTTTCATAAAAAAATAAAAGGGGAAAGGGGAAGTCACAGGTGAGCAAGGCTCGAACCTGTGACCTCTACCCTCTCAACCCTCACAACACCACACTCAACACCAGCTGCGCCCTTGGGACTTTTCTGTCCAAGGGTGCATTGGTTAAACTTTTAACCTTTTTCTTACTCTTTCAAATTCAACCCTTATTAGCTTATTACCAGCTTATTCAATAAGCTGGTAACCTCATTTTTATTTTTCTTGAGTTTCTTATTACTCAAAGTATTTTTTATATTTTTATAAAATCGTTTAATATTTTTAAACATTTAATTTCTTTAATTTTGTTTTTAAATCATAATAAAAAAATCAAAAATCAAAAAAAAATCTTTTTTAGAAAATTTTCTTTTATCATTTTTAACCTAGAAAAATATAATTTCTTGCGTAGGGTCATTTTTGCAAAATTTTAGTTTTTTAAAGAACGGGTTTCGTCCCGGTTTTCGTTTTCTTCGCGTCTTTAGTTTTAAATGTCTCCGTTTTCAGTTTAGTTTTCTTTATTCTCATTTTTTAGTCATTTAGGATTAGGAATAGTAGAAAAATCATTATAGGACTTATTTTTCATAATTTAGGATTTTAATATCACGTGTATTTAGTTACCGTTTACGTTTTTGCGTTTTATTTTTAATTGTCTTATTTGATTAAGTGCTTTTCATTTTTAATTCATTTTCATTAGTAGATTTAGAAAACAAAAATCAAATTTCTTTTTACTTATTCAAAACATGCGATCACGAATGTTTCTGATTTTTAATTCGCACTTCGTTGGGAAATAAACGACCCGGGAGGTTTTTGAGATATCGCTTTGGTAAAAAGAGAATTTCTTAACCCGGCTGAAATACTTATCTATACTATTATTGATTATCTTCCTTATTATTACGTATCTATATATTATACGTATATTATATGTATTGATTTGGATGGATCTGTTTTTGGCGCCGCTGCCGGGGAAGTGTGTACGATTTTCGCGTTTCGTTCGAAGATTAGTGTTTTTGAAGAACCTTCCTTGTAAAGTTATTTTTCGTTTATGAATATTTTCTTTTGTTATAAAACCATAAAAATACAAAAATATTTTACACTTTTATTTTCTTTTATTATTTAAAAATTATCGCAACAACACACCTGCTTCATTCATAATCTAAAAGGTGTTGATCTTTTGATTGGATCTCAAGGAAACAATCTGTATACTCTATCTCTTGGAGATATGATGGCATCCTCTCCTACATAGTCTCCTAGTTAAAGCCTCAAGACTAAGTCTTGTCTATGGGCACTTCGAATGTCTGTCTCACATCTAAACATTGTGCAAACAACCATTTGACTAGACATGGCTTGTTCGAGTCTCCCTAAGCTAAATATTGAAAGGACCATATGTGTTTTCTACAGGTACAATTGGCAAATGTACAGAAAAATCCCCACAAACCTAAATCTAAAGGACACGTGCATTAGAACTAAATCAGACGAGAAAAAACATCATCTATTGCACATGGATCTTGTAGACCAATGGCGTGTTGCAAAGTGTTAAGGGAATAAGACATCTCGTCATTGGTCGCTGATTACTCTCGATTTACATGGGTTAAGGTGGCTTAAGGTCAAAAGATGAAGCTCCAGAATTCATACACAAAGATTTCTCAAGATGTTCCGAAGTACGGCTTAAAGTGCTTGTTCAAACAGAAACAGAACAGATAATTGGAACTGAATTTGTTATCAAAACTTTGTGTGAATATTAGAAAGATTGGCATCTCTCATACAGCATACTCTCTGTGGATCTCTGCTCAGCGTCTCCACAGTAAAATGATTGAGCGATGAGAAAGACGTAATCATACGCCTAATTGAAGCGCTGCGCTCGCAACAACGTGATATGTATGCAAAAGCTTCTTGTTAGACTCTTTAAGGCGCACTGACAGCATTTAACACTGAGCATTGTAACACACACCCAAAATCGTTCACATCATAAACGTTCTTCGTCATAGAAAACAACACTCATATGAGGATTTAACATGACAAACCAATCCAACTATATCATTTTCAATGTATTATGTGCACTAATCTATAAGTGAAAAAGAGAATAATAAATCTGCAACCCGACACAAATGATAGTGAGAACTTGGGTAAGTTACAACACAAAAAATGATATTGTTATATTTCATTGGTCTATTGCACCCACAAAAAAGCATTTCGAATTTACAATCGACTTACCAGAACGATCATTGAGACAATCTCAATTGTAGATTTTGATGTTTACTGTGATGGCGTTCTGACCACAGCAGTATCAGGACGACTGCACTTCGATGAAATATCCCTGCAATAATAAGTTCAAGACTCGTGCCAAACCCTCCTTACATCAACACCGTTCGACCACCTTTAAGAAATGGATTAGGATTTACTGTTTACAGAACCACTGAAATTCTGAATACTCCAACACCCTCCAATCAAGTATTGATCACCCAGCCCCTAAAGTCATTGCTCCAATTGCTGAAGGAGTTACTCTAGAACCCGCTGTTTTAACCAGTTCATCTTCTTTAACAACAGTTGACCAAGATGCACCATCACCTAGTAACTCTCAAATAACACCCAAAACTCAATCTCCTATCATTCCTAACGATGTTGAAGAAGACAATAGACAGATTTTCACACATGAAGAGAACGATCTGTTCTTTGTTATATTCAATTCTATAAACAGATTCTACAGCATCTCTCTTCTGAGGTTAGGTATTTACCCTACTGTTGTGGCAGGAACTAGTTGCTGAAACCATAACTCAGAACGAAAACGTATACCAAAATGAAACAAGATCATCATTAGACAAACATCAATCGGTGAAACTCTAAAGACCTGGTTTCCACATACACCAACTTCCCATGAACAAGCCTTATTTTGTTACTAAGATGCCTTTCGCACATAGTTTGAACAAGAGAACTATAAAGACGCATATAACTAAAGCTGTTAGATTAAAGCAATGCAATAGGAGCTTACACATAATTTTGAACAATCTTAAAAGTCTTGGAACTCTTCTCAGTTCCAATACAAGTGATGTGGTTATTAAATTGTTCAAAATGGATCTAAAAGGTGAAACTTAATGAATTAGGAGGAATTCTAAAGAACAAGGCTCGCTTGGTTGCTCGTGGTTACCATCAAGAAGAGGGAATTTATTTTGAGGAATCTTTTGCTCCAGTCGATAGACTTGATGCTAATTTGTGAATTTCCTCGCTATGCGGCTCACATGAATTGTGAATCGTCTACCAATGATGGTTTAAGAACAATTCTTGAACGGCATTCTGCGCGAAGAAGTTTATGTCAGCCAACTGGACGGGTTTGTGGATCAAGACAATCTGAATCATGTGTATAAGCTTAAGAAAGCTCTTTATGGGTTGAAACAAGCTCCTCGTGCGTGGTACGATCTATTGTCGAAGTTTCTACTCTCTTAGGAAGTCTTTAAAGGAACCGTGGATCCCACATTGTTCATCAGAAGACAAGGCAAAGATATCCTCCTGGTACAAATCTATGTTTATGATATAATCTTTACGTCTACTACACCTAAACTATGTGATCAATTTTCAAAAATAATGTGGTCAAAGTTTAAGATGTCGATGATGGGCAAAATATCATTTTTTCTAAGACTACATATTTCACAAAGTCCTAGAGGCATCTTTATAAACTAGTCTAAATATGCTCTAGAATCTTTGAGAAAATATGGTGTGGAATCTAGTGACCCCGTGGATACTCCCATTGTGGAGAAATCTAAACTGGATGAAGATACACAAGGGAAAGCCATAGATCCTACACACTATCGTGGAATGATTAACACCCTCATGTATCTTACAACCAGTAGACCAGACCTTATATTTGTTGTATGCATGTGTGCCCGGTATTAAGCAAAGCCTACCGAAAAGCACTTACATACTGCAAAAGGATCTTTAAATACCTAAGAGGAACCGTTGATAGGGGACTCTGGTATCCAAAGGATTCTTTTATTGCTCTAACTGCTTATGCAGATGCTGATCATGCAGGTTGCTAAGATACTAGACGAAGTATTTTTGGATGTATGCAATTATTGGGAGACGGGCTTGTTCGCTGGTCATTAAAAAGGCAAAAAAGCACTGCGATATCCAGTACGAAAGCTGAATATATTGCTTTGTAAGGCTGTTGTGCTCAAGTCCTTTTGATGAGATCACAGCTAACTGACTATGGCTTTGGATTCAATAAAATTCCAATGTACTGTGATAACAAAAGCGCTATTGCCTTATGCTGCAACAATGTTTAACATTCTCGATCAAAACATATTGACATCAGATTCCACTTCATAAAAGAGCAAGTTGAGAATGGAGTAGTGTAACTTTACTTTGTCAATACGGAGTATCAGTTGGCGAACATCTTCACTAAAGCCCTTGGCAGAGAAAGAATTGAGTTTCTTATCAATAAGCTGGGAATGCGGAGTTTTACGCCAGAGACTCTGAAACAATTGGCAGATGAAGTTGATGAATAGTGGTGGTACCTATTCACATATCCTGTATAATATGTATATATATTAAAAACCATAAAAACCAAAAAGATTTTTCATTTTCAGAAAACTTTTATAAAATCAAAATACAAAAATATAAAATATATAAAATCAAAGAAAAAATTAAAAATGAGAAAAAATATAAAAAGAGGTAATAATGGCATGTCTTCTAAAAATCAATAACATTTACGGTCTTAGAAATATCATTCAATAATGATACGAGGCTGTAAATGAAGTTCGAGCAGAAGTTCAAATGTTTTTCATAACATGCCAAATGGCTTGCTATTATTTCAGATAGCAACCCGGTCATCATCTTAAAGGCAAGTATTCTGTCAAAAAGGAAAGTTGACCTCTCAATGAGAATTTATTCTTGGGCATGGTTGTCACACCTCCAAATTCACTGCAGCGGAAGACTGGATTTGGGATTGTGACTTCATGGCGTGAAGAGGACTTGGTACGAGAGATAGACCTCTACATGCCAATATACCAATGCAGACTCCATATATTCCGTAATATAGAACACCTGAGAAAAACATTGCTAAAGTGTCAACATAAAGTTGGTGAGTTCATAGGTTTCGTTGTTTGATAATAATGATGAACCACAAGATTTATAACCATAGCATGAAATATAGCAATCCTATATATCACAATGAAAAGTATTTACTATTGTCTAAGCTCATGACACTGAAGCGTTAACATATATCATCATAGGTAAGCCCGTGCAGATGTTCAACCCGCAACATCCGTATATGACTCAAATGAAACTGTGTTTGCTTGACTAATGTCAGTCCAAGACAAACAGGGATTGTCAATCCCGATAGATCTATCCATAACATTCGCGCTCCCTCAACCGGTCATCCGGTCAAGAAATTGACAGCTCATGATAAATTGGGCAATATAGCAAGTTGGGTTGAATAGTGACTTAGACCCAAATAGTAAATCAGTAAATGTACTTGTGTTCAGCTGTTAAAAATTAAGCAATGTTCTCACCCCAAAAGATGATTTAAAACAGTAAAGTAGGGGCTATGAAACTCACCTTGTCGGTTAATCGATGGATATTGAGAGTGGATTAAGGCACGTCAAATAGCGACTCAATCAAACACCTAAGTAATTATAACAGTTTCTGAGTTTACATTCTAAAATTTAATGCACGAAATAAATTATGCAAATGATCAAAAGGCATGGTCGTTTATGAGTTAACGTTTTATGTTTTCAAAGTGTTGATTAAACCGTTGGCTCTAGGGATGGTATACAATTACGCTCACATATGTATTTATACCTAATTTGATAAAATTATGTATTATAACTTATAATCACATGGTCGCAGGGTTAGGACAATTTATGTTTTTAAAATATAACTATTATTTATCAATTATTTGGTTTACATATATATGTTTATCTCGCTCTTTTTCCTACTCTAGTCGTCACTTACGTTTCGTCTTGCAGTTCTTGTGAGAACGTCAAATAAATTTTTATAAAAATTATTTACTTATTTTTAATATTCTCATGTTTCATGGTTTACGATTTACGTCCTATGGCTTTTAAAAAAAATCATGATTTAACTCAATAAGTTTTGAAACTATTTTTAGTGTTAATTAAAATTTATGAGCCGGGGTAAACTCTCTTACCGGTTTAAAATTTCGTTTCCATTGTTAATAATTTTATAGCATCGTAAATTATCGTTTCTAACTTATACTCATTAAAATAATTATACTTGTTAAAATAACTATACTTGTTATCAATTAGTTAACCCGTTTTGAGCTCGAACTCATAGTTACGTTCAAATCCCATGCAAGTTGCTACACATGTATATCTACAATATAAACCACTTGTATCATTTTAAAACCCACATGGCTGCTTTGCTTCTTTTCTTTTGATTCTGACGAACACCGACAGTGGCTCAACAGAATGTTCTTGTGAATTATGGCCAATACCAGGTATATAAGCAGTGATTTCAAATCCAGAGGTTAATATACCCATTTGCAAATGTCTTTATATTAAAACGAAACCAATTTGCTACTGATTCTTCCCTTTCCCTTTTCTGATTCTGACGCACACAAACAGAAGGTTTGACAACCACTTTTGTGGTGTCATCTGCTTGTACCCACGCACCCTTATTTAGTTTGGAGCTAGGTCTTTCTTCTTCCATATTTTGTATACATGTATTAAAATATAGCCCATGTGGCCCTAATCCTTTTCCTTTTTTTGCTTTTGGGTCGAGCTCAGACAGAGGACTCAGAACCACTTGTCGTGGTCTTTGGACTCATACTCACGCACTCTTTATCATACATATATATAGGTTTCTCCTTTTTTTCATTCCATTGAATATGTATGCATGTATACTTATCTTTCTTTTAAACCCGCATAGGTATTCTTTCTTTAGGGTTGGTCACTAGATAGATAAAAGGTCGAAACTACAAGTGTGGTGGTGTTTTCACAGCTCATGTGGCTGCAGTAACTCACCATGGAGCTTCATGGGTTCAGCAGTGGTGGCAGACCACAGCGATCCCGAATTCATAATGGCAGTAGTTGAGTACGAAACAAAGGTGACAGTAGCCTTGGTGCGAAACAACAATGGTAGCGAGGTCTAGTTTAAAAAAAACTAATATTTCATGCGTTTCTTTTTGAAGCCATGTTTTTCGTACTGGTTTAAAGTTGTTATAATTTTCATTTGATTTCGATATTAGTTACTCACGCATCGTAAGTTGCTTACTAATGTTACTATGGCTTGCTTATTTTAGGCACGGCACGACACATTCTTTTCATGCTTGCTTATATGCGAACCTTGCATGGTTTATACCATGCAAGTCGTGTTCATGTCATGAAGGTCAAGGCTTGATAAACTACGAGTAATGACATATAAAGGTTAACTTATAAGGATGACTCACTGAGGTCCTAAGCTTGATGAAAGATGGCGAGGAAGAAAAGATGTTGGTAAGACTTGAACTTGGTTGCTATCTCTTCTAAAGTCTACACCCCCTTAGCTCTTGTACTCAACAAACTTGGTCTTGAACGTATAGTTTACTCATTGTTTTCAGATTTTTGTTGTAATACATTTGTTCCTGAATGGTTCTCATTTATAACTGAAGTCTTTGGTTGATCACATATAAGTTACATGTGAATGGTCCTATGTTACTATTGAATCATAGTGGCTTTCTCTAATACTGTTAGTCATCATATCTCTTCTCTAATACTGTTAGGACATCTTACTATTAAGGTATCTCTACTATTCTTGCATTTAAATTTTGAATTTGAATCAGGTGTATGATACGTAACATGCAATTGTAAAGAATCTTTCAAATGATGAAAGTAGTAGGGTAAGTTTTGTGATGATAATGTTTTATCATTATTGTATTTTGTTTTCCATACATTTTCATATGTATAGATATATATTTGTATAGTTTATTTTGTCCTTGTTGAATTAATATTAAGTTGTCATATTCATTAAGTTATATGTAGGCGGTTTTTATAAAGTGCTACAAGTAAATGCTTTCGTTTCACAAAGGTGAATTAAATATGATTTTTTTTATCGTTACTCGTTTTGAAATACCCTTTTAGTTATAGAGTAAAAATGGTGATATTCTCGTGCAAATTAAATTTTTTATGACAAAAATAATGCGTTGACGACCATAAGATGACTTCTCGTTGAAAGTTATTGGTAAACTTGCATTACATGACTTTTACTTAACGCAATGAGAATCAAAATTTTCTTATGGGGTGTCACACTCAGAACCAAGTGCAGCCATAAGAACAACCTCAACAAGTAACATTGAGGACACCAAGTGTAAGAATCCTCCAAAGGAAGTTGGAAAAACAGGACAATAGTCAAAACACTGTCTTGAATGTGGAGTAATGTTTGAACAATTGACTTTTAATATGCTCATTTTGTACATGTGAGGGCATAGGTTGGTAAACATTAAAACAATATGTTAGGTCTGTAATATTTGGACGAAACTTATTAGTACCAGCTTGGTACTACTAAGCTAACAGTTCATGAATGAACTATCAACAAAATAGCTCATTTTGTACATCATATGATGGCACTAATTGATGGTCATTCATAAACATATATGATCAATGAAATATCAAGGCACTAGAGTTTCTTTTGTTATTATCATTTGCAAAATCAATAAAATTTGTAGTATTAAAATGTGAAAATTGTTAATAAATAAAGTGTAGGGCTATATAATAAAGTGTGTAAGTTGTTAATACTTAAAAGGGTTAAATGGTGGAAAATATCAAATAATAAAGTGTAAGGGCAAGGCATAACATGAGAAAAAAAAGAAAAACAGGAAAAAGTGGCTAAATCAAGTGCCACAACAAAGTACTTTCTTGTAAGCAACGGGTAAATGAGTCAAACTATTTTTTATTTCTACTCATCATCAAATATAAATTTATATAATATCCTCTTGAAAATGTCAAAGTTCAAATTTAAAATACCAAAGTAAAAGTAAAACACAAAAAAGTCAAGTTTCAATCATCACATTCACAATTTAGCGGAATAAAATTACAAAGCATGCGTAATAAACGTCTCAAAACAAAGTACTTCACTAGTATCACTACAATTAAGTTGTCTGAATTAAAACTTAAAGGTTAATAGTTTAAAAGTAAAAAAAACTGTGAAAGCAGTATAAAAGATAAAACAACAATTACGTGTAAGAAATTTTTTGCTTAAGGTAACTAGAACATGAGAAGAAGAACCCTAATTTGTTTCGTGTAATTTCAATTTGGGGAAAGTAGATAATTAGATTTATTGATTAGAAAATCTAGGAATGAAACGTCAATACTTGTTACTGAGATCAGTGGACTCGTATTGTTCTTTTTTGGCCTAAAAAAGTAATGGGCTAGTAAGTATGTAAGTCAATAAGTTAGTAACTTGGTAATTTAGTAAACTCGTATCGACACGCGATCCTACGATGTTACGCGCGAGTTTACGATCCTACTTCCGATCCTACCTCTGATGCGATCCTACACCGATCCTACACGATTTTATCAGGTGGACACGTAAGATCGTACGATCTTACGTGTAAACTCGCGAGTTTGACAGCCTTGCTTAAAAGGGTTAAAGGGTGAAAAATGTCAAATAATAAAGTGTAGAGGCAAAGTATAACATGGGAAAAAAAATAACGAGAAAAATTGGCTAAATCAAGTGTCACGTCAAATTATTTTCGTTGGAGTGCTACAAGTGAAAAATTAACAAAGTGTTTAAATTCTGTAGAAAAATTAAAAATTAAATGCGTACAAAACGAAAACGTGACATCTTAACCATTAGCCCTTTAATGTTTGCACTTTCAATCTTCAACCTAATAACACAATCTGTTTGTCACCAAGATCGTGATAGTTGTAACAACCCTCTACATTTTTAATATTTTAACATGTAATAATAAGGAGTAGATGAGATAAAAGTGACCATTGACACTTTGAAAAAATATACTAATCCGTATGTCATATCTCTACTCAAGCAGCAGTCAGCCACCATACCCTCACCTCACTATCTTCCATAGACTTTGTTAAAAGTCCTTTTCCCACTT